>JALHCA010000136.1:0-75934 GCA_024340505.1 Tolypocladium nubicola
CCCCCCCCCCTTTACTGTGCTTTCAAGGCGACTGGCTGACGGATGCGTTGGGCAGATCTGCGCGCTGTACGTGCTGGTCTGATGGTTTCAACATTGGCGCGAACAGACACTTGTATACTACGAGGCACGTCGAGGCATGTCGAATGGGGGGCACGGCGCTTGCGTCTCTTGTACACTAGAGGAGACTTGTCTGTCAAAAGTAAAGATACCCATGCGTGGATGCACGCTGCGAATGATCCGTCTCGTCGAATCGTTGCCAGCGAAACGTGCAGTCGTGGCAGAGGCTGGGCGTGCACGAGCAAGTTTGGTGATGCCCTCACGTGTACACAGGCCGGTGGTGCCAATTGGAGCGCCTAGCTACTAGCACGTCCATGAACCACGCCCACATGCAAACGAAGCGAGATGCAGGGAAAATTCATAACATCATCGCATCCAGAATTTGTATAAGGCTTGTGACGGCAGAACCATGGCTTACATTGGTCTAGAGTAGGTTGAGGTAGTGGCGAAACATCACGTACACTTCACGTGTTTAGGCTCTTCATTCTCGCATCTACTTCATCTGCTTCATCATCATAGAGCTAGCTAGCTAGAGTACACCCCGTCCTCCCCTCTCGGGACAAGACACCAGGGAATTATCGTAAGCGATGCGCGAGAAAGACGAAACCACAAGACCAGAAAGAAAAAAGTCCAGACCGATTGCTCTAATAACCGTTCAACTCCGTGAGACTTTTTCGTCTCTTGTATCCCGATTCTTCATGTCCACAGGGCAGGTCCTTTAGTCGACCTCCTCCATGGCGCTGTCACCAGCGACAGCCGCAGGGGCGTCAGTGGCGGCGGCGGCAGCGGCCTCGGTGGGCTCCGAGTCGTCCTCCTCAATGTTGAGGCCGAGCTGGACGAGCTTGTGGATGCGCTCGGCGAAGCCAGCGGGCTCGTCAATGGTGAAGCCCGAGACGAGCAGAGACGTCTCGAAGAGCAGCTGGACGATGGACTTGACGGTACGGTCGTTCTCGCCGTCAGCCTCGACCTTCTTCCTGAGCTCCTGGATGATGGGAGACTTGGGGGAGATCTCAAACGTCTTCTTGGAAGACATGTAGCTGCTCATCGACGTGTCACGCAGGGCCTGGGCCTTCATGATGCGCTCCATGTTGGCGGACCAGCCGAACTGGCCGGTTCGGATGGCGCAGGGGGAGAGGCCGAGCTTGTGGCTGACGACGACCTTCTCGACCTTCTCGCCGAGCACATTCTTCAGGCTCTTGGCCAGGCTCTCGTACTCCTTCTCCTCCTCCTCGCGGGCCTTCTTCTCCTCGTCCGTCTCCTCGAGCTCAAAGTCCTTGGTGATGTCCACCAGCTTCTTGTCCTCAAACTCCTTGAGCTGGGTCATGGCGTACTCGTCGATGGGGTCGACGAGGAACAGGACCTCGAAGCCCTTCTCGCGGAGGGTGTCGAGGAAGGGAGACTTGGAGACGGCCTTGATGGACTCGCCAGTGATGTAGTACATGTTCTTCTGGTGCTCGGGCATGCGGGTGACGTAGTCGGAGAGCGACGTCTGCTCGTCGCCAGACTTGGTCGAGTTGAAGCGCAGCAGCTTGGCCAGGATCTGGCGGTTCTGGGAGTCCTCGTGGATGCCGAGCTTCAGGTTCTTGGAGAAGGCGCTGTAGAACTTGTCGAACTGCTCCTTGTCCTCGGCAATCTCCTGGAAGAGCTCGAGGGCCTTCTTGACGATGTTCTTCTTGATGACCTTCATGATCTTGTTCTGCTGGAGAGTCTCACGGGACAGGTTGAGGGGCAGGTCCTCGGAGTCGACGACGCCCTTGACGAAGCTCAGCCACTCGGGGATGAGGTCCGTGGCATCGTCGGTGATGAAGACGCGGCGGACGTAGAGCTTGATGTTGTTCTTGGTCTTCTTGGTCTCGAAGAGATCAAAGGGAGCGCGCTTGGGGACGAAGAGGATGGCGCGGAACTCGAGCTGACCCTCGACGGAGAAGTGCTTGACGGCAAGGTGGTCCTCCCAGTCGTTGGACAGCGACTTGTAGAAGGAGGCGTACTCCTCCTGGGTGATGTCCTGGGGGTTGCGGGTCCAGATGGGCTTCTGCTTGTTGAGCTCCTCCTCCTCAATCTTCGTCTCCTTGACCTTCTTGGTCTTCTTCTTCTTCTCCTTCTCCTCGTCCTCGTCGTCGACCTCCTCGATGCGGGGCTTCTTGTCGTCGCCCTCCTCCTCCTTGACCTCCTCCTCGGCGTCCTCGTCGGGAACCTCGGTCTCGGTCTCCTTCTTGACGTGGAGGTAGATGGGGTACGAGATGAACTCGGAGTGCTTCTTGATGACCTCCTTGATCTTGCTCTCGTTCAGGTACTCGGCCTGCTCGTCCTTGAGGTGGAGAACGATGGCGGTACCGCGGCCGAGCTGCTCGCCCTCGGTGTCGGCGGCGATGCTGAAGGTGCCACCGGCGCTCGACTCCCAGATGTACTGCTCGTCGTCGTTGTGCTTGGAGACGACGGTGACGCGGTCGGCAACGAGGTAGGCAGAGTAGAAACCAACACCGAACTGGCCAATCATGGAGACATCGGCGCCAGCGGTCAGGGCCTCCATGAACTGCTTGGTGCCGGAGCGGGCGATGGTGCCCAGGTTGTTGACCAGGTCGGCCTTGGTCATGCCAATACCGGTATCCCGGATGGTCAGCGTCTTGGCCTCCTTGTTGGGGATGATGTCGACGCGCAGGTCCTTGCCAGAGTCGAGCTGGCTGGGGTCGGACAGCGCCTTGTAGCGGATCTTGTCCAAGGCATCGGAGGCGTTGGAGACAAGCTCTCGCAGGAAGATCTCCTTGTTGGAGTAGACGGTGTTGATGATGAGAGAGAGAAGCTGAGAGATCTCAGCCTGGAACTCGAAAGTCTCGGCCATTGTGGCGGGTATCAAGGGTGTGAATCTGGGATACGGAGTCAGCGAGTTTGCCGGGCAAGGTCGGTGCGAGGTGTTGGGCGTGGCAAGTTGAGCAAACCAGCGGCCTTCCAGCCCTTGGAGAAGCCGTCTGGTGAACGAAGCCGACCAGCACCAGCAGCAGCACCAGCAAGGCTGAGGAGCACCCTCCGACGGTGGGAGGCGGCGGGGAGAGCAGAGCGGCTTACCTATAGACGCTGCGGTGATGATTGGGAAAGGAACAAGCTCCAGAGAGATCAGCTGTCTCGGGGCGGGAGTCTTTGGGAGGGGGAATGGAATGTGATGCGGAAGAGATGGAGAGAAGGAAAAGATCAAAAGTCGAGGGGAGGAAAAGTGGTGAACCTAAAAAGGGTCGCTCTGGCTGGTGCTGTGCCTGGCCTGTTCTCGTCGCAGTCGAGATTCCATGAGATTCTATGGCTGGTGCCCTTCCACAGCAACCAGCTGCGCGCGCGCTGATTGGCTGCGCGGGGGCGCTGGAGCCGTGGAGCCTTCTAGAGCCCGCCGCCAGCCCGCCTACAAAGAGCGAAAAAAGTGTCCCGCCTGGCGTTGCACAGCAGCCCGTGGCTCCGCGGGCGCTCGTTTGCAGGGGTGGTGCCTGGTTCCAGGCGGTTCGGCGCGCTTCTCGAGGAGACGAGCGTCGTGCACATTGAGCTGCAATTGTCCGCTATCGTGAGAGATGGAGAGCCGGTTGGCGAGGCTGAGAGCCCGGAGATTCACCGGCCCTGCTGTGAGCATGTGGCAGGGGTCCATTGCCTACGAGCACAGTGGGGCTTATCTTATCGGCGTCTCGTACGTCAACCGACTGCAAGATGCAGTGCCCATGATTCTCACAGCGTTCATCTAGGCTTTGCATGTTCATTGTGACACTTCAAGTACAACATGCGGCTCGGAGGAGGGCCACACGGACGCCTAGTGAACATGGGACGTCCTTTGTGCCTTTGTCCGCCAGCTACCAGGGACGTGCTCTCGTCAACCCTTGAGTCTGGGGGACGTCTGCCACAGCCAAGCAAGCACCCAACAGGTGTTCACGCCAATGACCTTACAGAGGCTCCCCTGGCATGGCATGTCCGTCCATTCATGCCGGAACCCGCCATTGCTCCCCATCACCCCTGGAACCTCGAAAGATGCAGTTTGCCAAAGACACGGAACCAGGACCATCCGTAAACTCGACCACTTGTAAGCAGGCGGCGTGCAGTAAACTGAGACAATCCCACGGCATGACCACTGCGAGTGCCGCACTAATACTTCAGAAGCCAGGTCACATTCATCGCCCCAAAGTGCGGAGCGTTAGCTCCTTTATGGGATGGCTGATGGCCGTTGAGGGCAATGCTGCTTGACAAGTTGTCAGATGTCGATTTGGGTCCCATCTATATCTCTGGATCGTACAGTTTATCCCATGCAGACATATACACCACATCTCGGCTCCATTGAGCCCTCTTGACGCCATCTGGCTCAACGCCGAACGCTCAGTCCTTGGCTATCACGTCGCCAACCTGTCTGTACCTCCGGTCCGCATATGCCAGCCCAAACTCCCCCGTCTTCCTCCCGGGTATCATCTCAACCACCTCCCCCACGACGATGACATGGTCCCTCACCCGCACCAGCCCCCCCTCGGGCCCATCCCGAAGCACCCTACACCGCAGCACTCGCAGCACGCCCTCGCCGCCCAGCACCGGCGCCCCGCCGCTCCCCTCGTTCAGCGTCGCCAGGCCGTCGAACACGCCGTCCACGTTCCCCCGCGTGAAGTGGTCCGCCACCGCCGCGCCCGCCGCGTCGCCCGCCAGGACGTGGACGTTGAACGCGCCGCTCGCGGCGATGGCGTCGAGCGTGCGGCTCGGCGTCGCGACGTTGAAGGTCACGAGCGGCGCGGGCGCGAGCGTGAGCGACGTGAAGGAGGACATGGTCATGGCGCGGGGCACGTCGCCGTGCGTGGACGTGCAGACGACGACGGGGTTGGCGAGCAGGCGCATCACGGCGCGGAGCTGCTCGGGGAGGGAGGTCTCGGCATCGGGGTCGGCGGTCGGCGCTGTGGGAGGGGAGGTGTGGAACGACGGAGCGGCCGAGGAGCTTTGGAAGCGCTGTATCGGAGGTTCTGCGTGGTGGTTAGCACGTGATGGCAGTGGTTCTGCGGAAGAACTCACGTGGATGGTTTGAGGTTTGCGTCCGTGTTTGTGATGATGTCGAGGAATATGGCAAAGGCCTCCTCCCGCTCAACCAAGTCCCAATCTCCAAAACCCCCAACACCCCATCGTGAACTCCCCTCGCCACGCTCATCAAGCTCAACGCTCTCCGCGGCGCACCCGCACCCACTCCCCGTCGTCTCGTCGCCAGCGGGGCGAGGCCTCCGCGCAACACCACCCCAAGCGACGCCTTGCGCATCGCCCTGGAGTATATCATTAGAACCTCCAGATCATTGTATTGGTCGTGCAGCCCAATTGTGTCCGATTTGTCGCGGCGGCGATGGCTGTCGGGAATTTGGTGATGACGCTCGGAACTGTTGCGCGCGCGGGCCAGGGACGTTGAAAATGCTTATCGATAAGCTCGGCTGGATGGCTTACGGCCGGGGGGCGGCCCGGAAATTTTGCGGCGCTCCTCGCCAGCTTCGCTTCAAGAAGCGACACGAGACACCGCATCGAAGTCGCCCACCTCTCCATCTCGGCCTCTCGACATCAATCACATCGAGTATTCGACCAGCAAACGCGCCCCGGCAAACAATGGGGAGACTCCCCTCCCTCCCCCTGGCCCTCGCGCCCTGCCGAACCACCCTCCTCAAATCCTCCACACCATCACGAGCCTCACCACGGCTCCCAACCAGCCAGCAAGTCCGCCACGCGACCTTCATCCCCCGCCCCCGCCGGCCCTACACCTTCACCCAGCTCGTTCAGCTCTCCGACGGCTCGACCTACACCCTGCGCACCACCTCCCCCGCGCCCCTCTACCGCGCCGCCAAGGACACCCGCAACACTCTCCTCTGGCAGCCCAGCGAAAAGTCCCTCCGCAACGTCGAGCTCGACGAGGCCGGCAAGCTTGCCGCCTTCCGTGAGCGCTTCGGCCGTGGGTTTGACGCCAGCGCCGAGGGCGAGGAGGGTGCTGCCGAGGCGGCTGCTGACGAGGCAGCGCAGGACGATGGCTTTGCCGACTTGATCACTGGGTATGCGCCGCAGCACTTGGATGCGATGAAGGATTCGGGGCCCAAGAAGTCACCTACGCGGAGGAAATAAGACAAAAGTGCGAGACATGGGGGAGGACGGGTGGAGGAATGTACGAATCAACCAGATGAACAGCGCTGGAGGCAGCGGGCCGGCGAGAATCATGTTCAATATGTACAGCAATGGAGCCCACCGCGGCTTGTATGATAAAAAGACGCGTCTCTGGATCACAAGTCATAGCCGCCGTGAATCGCCCCTATAACCGTGACGAAGGTACCAGCACCGGGGCTCCAATGACCACGCCTATAAAACAACCTAGTCCGAGTCGTCCATATTCGCTCTGGCGCGATCAATGGCCGTGTTGCCGGGCGGCTTGGCCTGCTGCTGGTAGACGGGCGGCCGGTAAAAGGCTGACTCGTCATCCTCGGCGTCCAATTGCATCAGGAACGTCTCCCACTTTTCGATGAGCTGGTGAATGTCAGTATCACTCATGGTTGCGGGGTGTGACGAGCTGGCAGCTTACCTCCTTCTGAGCCTCAACTGCACTCTCCAAGAACGTCTCTACTCCGCTCTTAAAGTCCTCCACCTTTTCCTTCTCGAACCGATCCAGCTCGGTCCTCATCGATCGGCCCATCTCCTCGAAGAGCAGTCTTGCCTGGTGCACCTTGCGCTCCGCCTCGCCAACCTCGGCGTTCATCTGGTTCAGCCGATCCTGCTGGCTCTTGCCCTGTCGGAGGAGCTTGTCTTGCGTCGCCTTCTTCTTCTGCAGCTCCGACTCGGCCGAGTGCCACGCGTAGAAGCCCTTCTGGCGCTGGGTGAAAGCTTGCTTGACGGAGCCAATGAGGCGGATGTACTCTTCGATGATGATGCCAAATGTCAAGACGTCCTGCTGGGCCTGGCGGTCGTATACGTCACGGATGGTGAGCTGCAGGTCCGAGAGGGCATCGAGGGGGCCAGAGAGAGAGGGGGAGAGCTCGACCGTTGAGAGCGCGTGGAGGGAAGCCGAAAAGTCAGCTGCGGCGTCGGCCATCATTTTTCGCTGGCCGACCATGGTCTCCATAGCCTTGAGTAGCCCGCGAAGCTGGCTTTCCAGAGCATCGAGGTACACCCTGCGGTCGTGGAACCAGTCGTCCTGCTCCACAAACTTGTTGCCGCCTCCCACGTTGATGCCCAGCGACCCCAGCACACCCTTGCTCTCGGCAGGGAGGGGGTCCCTTCGCTCCTTGTGCTTCACATCGACATTAAAAGCCTCGCTCTCCAGAAAGAGCTTCAGGTCCGCGTCGTGCTGCAGCGTCGGGTGCGCGGCAATCTTGTTGAGCATCTTCTCCAGCGCGGCTCGCCGGGCCTCGACGAAATTACTGTCGAACCGGCCCACGGCCTGCTTCTCTGGCGGGGGCGGGACCACGTAGCCGGGGTTGTTGCCGTGGAGGGTGGTGTACAGCCAGAGAAAATCGCGGTATCGTCGCTTCACCTCGAACTCGGGCAGCTTGTACGCCCTGGAGGAGGTCTGCAAGGAGTCAGCTTCCGGCAACAGCAGACAGGTTGCAGCGAGGAAGCACCAACCTTTGTCCGCACGGAGTATACAATATGGGAGCTCGTCAGGTCTCCAATCTTGACCGGGTCCCCGACCGAAATGTGGAAGCTCGGCTTGGAGGCTTGCTCGACGCTGACGCTCGGCTGCGTGTTGCTCCTCACGCTGCTCGGTCGCGCCGCGTCCACCGGAGGCGGCGCCCGCGCTCCCTTGGGCCCGTCAAACTCGTCATCGTCAATGTGGTGCGGGTCCGCCGGTCGCCGCGCCGCCTGCTGCTGCGGCATCGTCGTGCGGATCACCATCTGCTCCTTCTGGGGCGGCACGGGCGGAGCAGCCTCCCGGCTGGCGTCGTCGTCGCCGCCGCCGCCGCTGAGGGGACCGAGGGGATCTTCGACGGCCTCGAGGCGCGTAGGCTGGGCGACGAGGCGACGGGGGCCGCGCGCGGGGCGAGGCGCCGTCGAGGCAGCCGGCTGCGAGCTCGACGGCTGCGAGCCGGGACGGTCGTTCTGGGACGTCTGCTGGGAGTTGTTGCCGGAGTCGGCCCACGGCGACTCCTCGACGTCCATGGCTGCGGTGTTGTGCCGTGCAAGGGACGGTGTCGAGGATTGAGTGAGGCTGAGGATGAGGATGTCGGAGGAGAGATGCTCGGATGTCGTTGACAGCCAAGGTAACGTCAGTGGTCGGCGGCAGTGGCGGGTTCCAATTGCGTAAGGCAGGCAGATGAATGTGTGCCCCACTTGCGACGACTGCTGGACGGGTTGACGGGTACATACAATTCTCGTACTCGTCCTTGCAGCCACTGCACCTCACCAACAGCACATCACAGCAGGCACAGCACCAATAGCTGGAGGCTCGGCTGGTTTCCCCTATCCTGATATTCCTGATGTTACAGGCGCAATCTATCGCATTACAAGCGCTCGAAAAAGGGCGCATCAACCACCGAAACTCCTGACAACCACCAAGTCGCCATTACGCCCCGCCAGCCACCTGCTCGTCTGCTTTCCTCTTCTTGGATGTGCCGTTGGTTCCCTTGCACGGATTCCGAAACGGCTCATACGAATGGTTCCATCGCTGCCGCTTCAGCAGGCACTCCCACGCCTCGGTGCGCGCCATATGGTCGAGCTCCTCGCCCTTGTCGCGCTCCTAGCGCTCGGGGTCGTAGCACCCTCCCGCAACCACGAGATTCATCCTCGTAAACTTGACCTTCATGACAGGCGTCTTCTTCGTCGGGAACGCGCTGATTTGGTCGGGTGTCACCATGACCTCTTTGCCCTTCTTCTTGTGAGTACCGCCGCCCGTCGCCGTCGCCGACGACTGTCCCGCGGTCCCCGGATTCAACTGTGATGCGCCTGCGATTGTGCCGGCCGCGTTTGCCCCCTCTGCTCCAGCAAGAGCGGCGTCTAGGCCCACCGGATGTGCTACCTTGTGGGGGTCGGCCGGGGACTGGACGTCCCACAGCCTGACAGTTCCGTCCTGGCCGCCCGACGCGAGCACCGTGGACTCGACGCTGAAGCTGAGGGACCAAATGCCGCCCCGTCCATGACCACGCGAGCGCTTGATGCGAGTGCCCTTGTTGATGTCCCAGAAGAAGATGTTGCCCGCGCAGTCGGCGCTGGCCAGGATCGCACCGGTCGGGGCACACTCGAGCGCGCTGATGTAGTCGGCGTGGCCCGAAAAGACTCGTACGCACTGTCCGGTCACGACAGACCACATTCGGATCGACTTGTCCGTCTCGTCGGACGCCGAGAACACGTACATGCCGTTCGGGTGCCAGGTGATGGCCGATATGGCCGTGTCGTGTCCCACCAGCAGGCGCTGCGGCGATGCATGATCTTGCATCCAAATTCGTACCATCTTGTCATACCCGCCGCTCATAAAGTAGTGGCCGTGAGGACCCCATATCGCACGGTACACAGGACCGTCGTGCGACTTGTACAGGCACAAACAGGTCCAAGATTCCAAGGACCAGAGTCGTACATGGCCGTCGGCGCTGCACGACAGCAGTAGCTTTGGCTTGCCGTCCATGGGGGTGTTGTGTCGACCTTCGTTGCCAAACAACTTCTGAGGAGGGCCAGAAGCAGAGTCGGAGAACGACACATCGTAAATGGGTCCGGCGTGCCCTATCAACTTCCGGCTGTTGAACTTTGCGTCCTTTTCGTGGCTGTTCATGGTGGGGAGCTCCGTGCCGTCAAGAGACCATACGCGGATGTACGACTCGCCTGTCCCGGCAGCAACGAGCCTACCGTCGTCCGAAAAGTCCATGCAAGTCACGCTGGGATGAGTGTTAATGATGGCACATCGGCTGCCATAGGCGAGCGGACTTACCCTCCGAGAGTGTTGTGAAAGGTGAACATGCACGAGCTCACAGACGTGCCAACACCGCCGGTTCGGCTGTCGATCTTAAAGCGGTCTCGATTCTCGCGCACCTTTTGCATCTCAAGCATAATGTCTCGCGGCCGCGACGGGGGCAACGGAAGGTCGGCTCGGCTCGGCGCATCGGCGCTCTCCTCTCGCTTGATCTTCTGGTCAAAGTCCTCCACCAGGCTTGTGCTGCCCTCGGCTGGTGGGTTCCGCCTCTCCTCGTCCTCGAGTTCCGCTCGCACATCGTCGCGCAGGTCAGGTTCCATAGGCATCGGCCCGAGCTTGAGTGGTGCCGCAGGGTCGAGGATGTCCCTGTTGGACAGTCCGATGTTGACGCCTGGGATGCCCTCTCTGGCATCCACATCTTCGATATCGGCGTTCTTGGATCTTCGAAAGACGGCCTCGAAGCTGAACGGTGTGATGGGCCCACGGGCGGTGGAGTCGATTTGGCAATACGTGACAAGGACCTGTCGGATGACGGAGCCACCTTGCTCCGACTCTCGCTCGAGGAAGTTGAACAGATCGCCGGTTGCATGTTGATTGAGCGGGATGCGGTACTTGTTGTCCTTGTAGAGCTTCGCCATGGAATTATCGGCGACATGCTGCGGCAGCGTGATGGTCGAAAGCGTCTTGATGTCATCGGCATGCACCGGCAGGAAGTGGTGACCGAGGTCCTTGATAAACAATTTGGAGTCTTCCGCGTACCCGTTCCCTACCAGCTCCAAGAAAGAGTAGACAAACATGGGCCAGAGGAGTTTTGATAGCTCGAACTGAGGCCATTGAGTTAGCGATGCGAAGTAAACCGCCCCAGAAAAAGGAGCCTTGCCTTGTATAGATCGAGGTTGTTATCAACCCAGTCCTTCAACAACTTGAACGCCTTTTGGTACTTCTTAGGGCCCATGTTGGCCAGCTGCTGGATAGGCTTTCCATCTGGACCCAGGTGTTTGGACTCTGCACGAAACACCTCCTCCGTGCGATTAAATCCTCGTTTGAGCAGATAATCAGTTACCTGTGGGATAGACAGTCAGCGTCAAGATTGGCCATTTGACCTCAGCCAAGGGCAGTGGTTGAGGCAGTGTGGAGGGCATGAGGCAAGCAATACGATTTCATCATGGGTGCGGACTTCGGCGCAAGAGGGCGCCGGCGCCGTGTGAATTGACATCTGGGCTGGCAGCTTCATCACGTTCACTGCGGATTGTCAAGATCCTGCAAGTGTGCTCGCGATGAAGTGCGTGGGCGCAGACAGGGGACAACAAGGTGAAGTGAGAAAGACCAAGAGCTTCTGGAAAGGATGAAAGGTGCAGGAAACTCAAGCAGTGAATGTGCCTCAAGGTTGCGCCTGAGGCGCGGTGTGTGTAGCCGTGAACAAAGAAGCAGGGAGCAGGATCGTGGAAGCCGCCCTGCCACCGCGCAGAGCCCACGCACCAGGCAGGGGGCGGGCGAGAATGAGAACTGCCCACGAGCACCTACTATTTGGTTCAAGTTTTGATTCGACATGGCGCCGCCGGATGATGCAGCGGTGGTGTTGGCGGTCGGCGCAGGACCGGCTGGTGACGTTGCTGGTTGACCTGCGTAGTTGGATGCCGGAGCAGCCCCTTGGGCTGGCGGCTGGCCAGACATGTCTGGTCGATGCTTCGGCTCCGCGACCTTGTTTTCGGGAAGACGGTATTATGTCTCAAGCTTTCCAGGGCGGGTGCTTGCTCCCGCCGGCGACCCTTGACTCTGGTCGGGAATGCGCTACCTCGACGTGCGCCAAGGCGAGCGCGGCGACGTTTGGCCGCGGTCTTTCCCGGATTCTTCAGGTAAGCTCGACGACTGACTTGCACGAGGGGCGAGAACCACAAGTGCGCGTGTGACGTTCGATGGTGAGCAGACGAAGAGCCTGATGAGACGGGTTGAGATGATGGCGTCGCGACTGAGCGGCTGGTGTCGCTGCCAGGCCCACTGCGGGGATAGCCGAGGATTAAGCGACAGAGTGTCCAAGTCTCCAAGCCAGTCAAGCGCCTTCAAGGTATCTTTTAGAGTAGCATTTCAATTCAACTCTATAAAATTTCTGATTCGATATGTCAACCATCGCGGAGAGATGTATTTTCCTCTCTGAATATTAGAGGGCACGCGGACGTGAACCGTGGACGTGAACCGTGGACGTGTCTGGGTGGGTGGAGTAGATTTGCAGCAATAACAGCACTACCACCAGCGCGAGCCACCCCCGACCACTGGAGTTGCTGGACCCAGACTCCGCCCCTGGTCGCTTCTTGCGTCCGACACATCTTGAACGTTGAATCAAGACAGACAAGCAACATCACTGTGGCGAACTATTAGAGAAGAAGGGCTCGACATCTGGTCCAAACAGGGCAGTGCGTGCTAGCGATCAATTCCTTTCATCATAGCACGCAGCGTCCAACTCGACTCAGGAACCGACACGCTCCCACCGGCTCGACACTCATTCACACGAACCAGATCCATCTGTTTCTGCTGGATCGGGCTCCAGCTGTCATGGCCACGCCGGATGACGTCGTCATGGGCCAGGGCGATGCCCCCGAGAACCCCCAAGCGCAGCCCTTCACCGTCGAAGAAAACATCCAACAACTCAACGCCATCGACAAGTCCATCGTCCAGCTCATGAACCACGCAGCCACCGCCCTCAACGCCCTCACCACGCCCGCGACATCAACGAGCGCCATCCCGGCCCCAGGCGCCGCCGCCAGCAAGCCAGCCCTTGACCCGCCTGCGCAAAAGGAGGCATTCCGCTCCGCCACGGATTCGTTCCTCACCACGCTGCACAGCGTCGACGTCCGCATGAAGCGCCAGGTGCTCGCGCTGGAGGAGGCCGGTATCGTGAACCTGTCCAACGCGCCGCGTCCGGACACCAACGGCGGGTCCAAGGCGTCGCTCAAGCCGAACGGGGTGGGCACCGTCGGCGGGCTGGATGTCGGATGGCTGAATAGCCGCAGTACGGGCGTGGAGCGAGACATGGAGGCGGAGCTGTGGCAGGAGGCGCGCGAGTTTCTGGAGAAGCAGGGCGAGAAGACTAAACTGGGTGGGCGGTCATGATGTGCATGCGATGTGGTCACAGATGAAGCACGTGTCACAGTTGGGGAAAGGCGCTTGGCGTTTGGAGACTCGCAGAGACATCATACCCTCAATTGACTACCTGCCGTACCAATCTAGCCATGGCAAATATTGTTGCCACTTAGGGGTCGCTCATATTCTCCTTCATTGCTCTCACGTTGCAGAGCTTATTGAAGGCATGCGTCAGCTCACGCGTCCCCGTGTTTTGACCGACGCGAGGGACGATGTTTGCAGGCTGGATCCTACCACAAAGTCAGTACAAAACTTGCCATGGAGGGCGGCTGACGTACAGCGTCTTGAAGAAGTAGCACTCGAAGTCGCCCTTGTTGGCCTTGTCTATAACAATGTCAGCTCACTTGTTGCGGTGGCGTGTGCCGAGCGGCGGAGGGACACACTCTCGCATGCCACATACGCCACGCAACCCGGGGTCCCGTTGCAGCTGTACTGGCACTTTGTCTCACAGTAAAGTCGATAGGTGCCATCAATGAGCTACACGCTGTTAGTTCTACATCGAAGCGAGGCTGTCCGACGCGGGGTGGGACATACCACGCTCTCGAAGGTGTTCTGAGCCGCCATCCAGTCCGGGTCGATGATATATCCGGTCGTGCTGGTATTAGACGCCGGCTGGACGATCTTGTAGTTGATTTTGTAGGGGCCCAATTGTGTGATCTCTCCATTGACGCACCTCCCGCTCCTCTCGTCGTCTGGAGCGTCGTCGTGAGCGACTGGTACCGCAGCCACAGCCGCGACGATGGCGGAAAGGGCGAGGAGGAGCTTGGGGAGCACCATTGCGTGCAGTGAATGTTCCCGGAGGATAAAGGGAGAGAAGTTTTGGCTTGTTTGAACAAAAGAAAGCCGTGGCTAGAGTTATTTAAGGTGGCAAAGAGAAGCCGCGATCAACAAACTTCAACCAGTGCGGTCCAACGGCCACTACAGAAAGAATCTTTCTTTAGACGCCCAACGGCGCCATACTATGATAATTTAAAATGCTGCAGAGTGCCCTCGCGATTTGCAGACGGTCATTGGCAGCGTGCTCTGTTTAGAGATGTTGGAGATGGTGGAGATGGTGTTGAGGTTGTTACGCAGAGGGCAGGAGGCAAACGGCCACTCTGACCGCGTATTAGTGATTCCGAACTGATTTTACGCGGAGCCGAGCCGGGGGTTCTAGTACTGCTTCGAGGTGTGATGGTTGGCTGGTTCGCTTGAGTGTTGACCGTGACGCTGTCGAGTCACGCCATGCCCTGGCGCCTTTCACGGCATTCAACTCCCGGACGACGAAAGAGGGTTCCCATTGTGGTTACAGCAATCAGCAACAAAATCCGTCAAGCCGTTCAATAAGGGCATCCAATCCACAGTCCATCACAACAGACCCAGATCGTCCAGGATGCGGAATGCCTCTCAAGCCAACGCCGTCCCCGCTCACAGTGCCCCAGACGCCATGTGCCCCTCGCGTTCCCCGTCCTTTGTCACGGCGTTCCCTTCCTGGCCAGGTTCGAGATCGATGATTCCGTCTACTGCGCCGTCCAGTTCCCTCTGAAGCCTGATGCATTTCATGCGCCAGTAGCACATGGCGATTGCGAAGACGGCGAACAGCACGAAGAGAACGCCGCACGCGGCGGAGAGTGCGATGAGTATTGCGCCGTCGGCTCCAAGAGAGCCTGCTGCTCCGTTCGTGGCGAAATCGTGGCATTCGCCGGTGCTCGCGTCGCAGTTGGGGGAGACTCCGTTGGATGCCATTGTTGTTGGAGTGGATATGGCCGAGAACAATCGTGGCGGCTGGAGAAAGGAGAGTTGTAAAGGAATCGTTCCTTTCAAAGCCCCGTCAAATATAGACATGTCTGAGTAGCAAACAGAATATTGCAAGTTGAATATGAGCGTATAAAGGACGAGCTGTTTGCTATATATGAGTTGCAAGTTGCAACGCATGACCTGACGTACTACCCGCGAACACACCGTAAACTGGATCACGAACACTCTTACAAGTGTTGTGCATCTCTTGCTGCACCGTTCCGCAATCTGCCCTGGCATAAAAAGGGTGCCCTTGCCACTACCGCGGCGGACTGCCCGATCCATATGCGCGGGCGATGCCACGGCTCGTCGCTGCGCGGTCAGGATCCATGTATACACCGCCGAGCTCGTGGTCCATCTGCCGTCGGGCGGATAGGTAGCGCGTGCGCTTCAAGACGACCATGAGGAAGCAAATGAACGCCATGCACCACATTGCGCGCTTGGTGAGGAGCCAGGCGTAGTCGCCCTCCGTGTGTGACGCCATCGTGAGTGGACGTGAGATCTGCGGGAGTTGCTTCGTATTATGACAGGGATAATGATTACCGGATGCGCAGGACGTGGATATTGCGGATATGGGCGAACTTGGTGACCATCGTAGAGACAATGCAGTAGACGTTGCTCTCTGTTTGTAGCTTTATTCTCCATGGTCCTGTGCGCCCATCACTGTGTTGGGGCGGAGCCGCGCTGGTCTGCTGCCGGTGACTGGGCTGGGCGGTAGGGTCAGTCACAGATCTGGCGCGCTATTAGACATGACGAGCTGTAAGACAGATTCTGGCCATTTCATGCTGCTTCACAGCATCCAGGAGACACATTCTTCGAGCCGTATCGGGGAGAGGGACAGATGCCACGCCTCAGCCATCAGGTATGCAGACCAGACGCATGCAGGATGAGGATGCATTGATGATGCATTGAAATGAGATGCCTCTGGCTGGATGAGAAGCATCCGGCCCCGCCCGAGTGGCATCGGCCAATTGAAACGTGCGCAGTCATCGCCTTCCCAGCGCCAGTGGCTTGGCCGTGCCGAAGCCTCCGCGAGAGCGATCAAGCACCTCCCTTTTCCGACTCGATGCATCTGCGTAAGCCTCTGCTCGTCCCCTCATTTCGACATCCATCGTCAGCTTCGCCTCCCTCCCGTTCATACGCGACACCGAGCGTGCGCAGACATTCGGTTGTCCTGCGTCGAGTTGAAACGACCGCAAACAAAGAAACGCTACGCTGCGATTCGTCCGGGCGACCCCGACTCTGTGACAGGAGGCCCACGCTCACGCTACGCCGACGTCTGCGGATACCACAGGAGGCCCGAGTCATCAGCCGACATTTGAAACGCAGCCAGCCATGGCCATCAGTCGAGCGCCGGGGGCCGCGTCCCTTTCCCTCCTCTGCATTGCGGCGTATGCAGAGGTAGCGATGGCTCACGATCACCACGAGGGCGTTAGCAAGATTGTCGTGGGGGAGAGCGTGTCCCAGGAACCAATCGTGGGTGACATGTCGTTCGTGACGCTGCGGCAGGACTCGCTGACAGCAGACGCAGGACACAATACTATGGATTCATATCTTTGTCCAGATGGTTGCCTACGGTGTCATCTTCCCCATCGGCATGGTCCTTGGTGTACGGCACTCCCCTTTCCTTGCCGTGGAGGGCGCGGCTCACTGTTGCACAGATTACCAAGTCTCGATGGCACGTCCCGACGCAAACACTCGGCTCGATACTCGCACTCCTCGGCTTCTTCCTCGGCCACGCACACGGCGGTCGCGAGTTTGTCGGCGGCAACGTCCACTCGGGCTTCTCCAACATCCTGCAGTGCCTCCTCATCGCCCAGGTCGGGCTGGGGATCTACCTCAAGGGCCATTGGGAAAAGGGCGTGAATGGCAGGATTAGAAAGCTCATTCGGCCATGCCACTCTATAATCGGAAAGGCGATGCCCGTCCTGTCGTGGACGCAGATGATCTTCGGTGGCATCACCTCCCTAGGCTTCTGCCAAGGCGAGCACGTTGGCCAGTGTGCGGCGCACTTCATCATGGGCGGCGCGTTCATCGCCTACGGCGTTCTCTTGACCATCATCCTCGTCGTTGGCCAGGTCTGGATGCGCCGTTGCGGACGGTCCCAGGAATTTTTCGACAGCGCCGTCATTGCCGCTTGGGGCTGCGTCAACACCTTTACTGAGCATCACTGGGGCACCGCCTGGGTTAAGAACGACTGGCAGCATACCACCATGGGCATCATCTGGTGGTCTGCCGGCTTGGCTGGCATGTGGCTCAGCAGGGATCGCGATGGAAACCCGAAGCGCAACTTTGTTCCTGGCTTTGTCATCTTCATGACTGGCTGGGCCATGTCGGCTCACCCGCAGGAGCTCATGGTCAGCGCCATGACGCACAGCACGTTCGGCAAAACGCTCATGGCGGCCGGCTTGACGCGTATTGTTGAAATTGCCTTTGTCTTGAAGGACAACCAGTCCACCTCGGAGGACGGTCGCTCCTGGAACAGCTTCCAGTTCATTCCCGTCTTTGTAAGTTACCCTGAGGCGATAGGGTGACCATTTGCTGACCATTCCAGCTTTTGTACGCCGCTGGTTTCCTGTTCATGGGAGCCACCGAGGAGCAGATGGCCCTCGTTCACAACTCCGCCCTCGACGGCGTCTCGTACATCCTCATCCTGTACTCGCTCGCCTTCCTCGTCTTTCTGTTTACGAACATGCTCATCCACCTCTACGACCGCCTCGCGAACCCCACCATCGACCTCAAAGACCTGGCCAATGGACATTCCCGTGCAAATGGCCGCGCTGTCGAGGAGGGCCAGCTCCGCGATGCTGAGGAGTTTGAGCTGGATGGCCTGATGAGCGATGATGAGGGCGACGAGAGCCGCCGGATGCTGCGGAGGAGCGAGGATCGGTCCAGCCTGGACACGCCGACCACGCTTGGTAAGAACAACGAGACCTCGGTGCATTAATGGCGGTCTCGGAGTGCAGAGTACAGATGAAACAACGTACGCTACGACGTACCATGGTGAGGGTTTTTGGCATATAGGAACGGCGTTACGGTAAAAGGCCTCGAAGTAATTGGCTACTCTTTCATAACACGCTGGAGAGGAGCACTCGGGAGACTCGGGATGGGTTCTGGCACAAAGCATATTTACGAGCAATAATACGAGCAATAAACTCCATCTGTTATACCGTGCAGCCCTGTAATCATAGAATTGAGGTCCGTACGAAGTACAAAGTGTATGTCGCTGGAAGCGCAGAGCTGCTGCTGCAGTGGAGACTCCCGGCAATGCAGGGTCCATGTGGGGCAGATCGTGGTGGGGGAAATATTTTCTACAGACCGACTTCACGACAGCATCCCTCTGGAGCCTTTCGATACCACCATCTCCCTTCTCCCTATAACCACAACCACTCAGCCCACCACGAGCGCGTGTGTACACGATGCCGTCCGTCAAGAACCCCAACGGCCCGTCCAAGAACCGCCTGGCAGCACGCGCGTGCCGAGCCAAGGCGCAGCGGCAGAAGCGCAGCGAGGAGGGCAAGAACAAGATCAGCAAGGCGGACTCGACACGCGGCGCGCGACCGGGGCTGTTGCCGAACAGCGGACCGAATGCCAAGCTGAGCGCCAAGAAGTTGCGCAAGCTGGAGAAGAAGATGGGGCACGCGATGCGGAGGAGGATGGAGGCGGAGGGTGAGGCGGAGATGAAGGGTGAGTCGCGACCGCGAAAAGCGTGGGGAGTGTCGGCTAACGGGGATAGATGCGCCGGGGGTTGACGGAGAGGAGAAGATGGCCGAGGAGGAGATGGAGGTTATCCAGTGAGAGAATGTGGTTCAGGGGGCTCGGCTCTGTAGAGTGAGTGCGGTGCGCAGAGAGCCTTGTTCGGCTGCTGACGGTTGAAGGGACGAGACGATACGAACGGATGTGCGAATCTACCAAAGCACACATAGACGGGACGGCGAATGGGAGTTGAATCAAGTAGGCTTGGCTGTGTGCATACGTCGAGGCCACGCATACCGTCTCAGTCACGCGATCACGAGGAAGACAAAGGCAGACCTTGGAAGCTCGCAGGCATGGTGGCCAGCACGTCTTCGGGATGGCGGTCATTGGTGGCCCACCAGCGACTTACCCCAGACGAAAACGACAACGTGGGTGCGCACGTGGTCTTCACGGGCCTGCGCACATGGTTGCGATGGAGCTGTTCCGCAGAAACGTGGTTGACAGCTAGGCACAGAGACTACGATATCTGGAGTCATTCGACGACCGAGGCACTAGCCCCGGATGGCTTGCAGCAGGGAGACTTCGAAGCATAGACTTGGAAGCACCGCACTTTTACTGCTGGGAGGACCGGCCCTGGGGTATCTGGCGCCATCAATACTATTATTCTGTGCCCCTAGCAGCGGGCGTCAAAAGACCCGTCATCCGGTCGTGCTCGCGTTTCTGGGCAACGGCGAAACAGCCCTGTTCTATTCTTCCGCCTCGACAATGGGCCGCCTTTGTAATGACGCACTGCAGCAGCCTTCTTCTCCTCTGCCCTGTCTCTGCTTGACTCAACAACTACAACTCTCTTCCTCTGCACCGCCATCCTTACCACTCGTACATTGCTATTCTTACGTGCTTCATATCCCTCCAAGGTGTTCCGACTCTGCTGACGCGCATGGCACCGCATCCCGTCGCAAGGGGCAACTACTCCGATGAGCGTATCTGAACAGTCCGCTGAGGAACACTCCTCGCACGAGGAGACGTGGCTGACGTTCCCCCGCCACGAGCTTCAAACACCCGCCGCAGACGAGCCCGCCCGCGAACGTGCGTCTCCGTCCACCGCTAGCTCGAGGCTCGCTAACTGAACTTGCTTCGCAGAGGACGATGGACCGTCGACAACTTCGACTGCGGTCGGAGACTTTGCCGAGTTCCTCCGCAACAGCGTCCCGACGGCGTTCATCCCGCGCCCGCTCTTCAGCTACCTCTACCGAGAGGCCAACGCGCGTCTCGACATGGCGAAGGCGGAGGGGGTCGGACTCGCGGATCTCACCATCGGCGAAGACTGCTTGCCCACGTGGCCAACGCTCCACTGGGACCCGGACGTCGAGTCGCTTCATGCGTCTATCCAGAACCGGCTCATCGACTTTGACGTGTCGCGGGACCTGGGCGACCTTGTCCAGCGGGGCATCGTCAACAAGGGGAACTCGAAGCTAGCTGAAGGAAGAGAGCTGGGTATTGATGTCCAGGACATTGTGATTGGCGCCAACCTCCTGCCTACCTGGGATCTTGAGCAGGATGGAAAACAGGGAGAACAGCCGTTGGTTGTGGAGGACGACGAGTCGGAAACCATGACGTCGCAAACGGACAAGTCTTTCACGGCGCAATCCGACACTACCGTCATCACCCCCCTCACCGACGTCTTCGACAGCAGCTTGTTTTCCGTGCCTCGATACGGAAGCCCGCTCTCCGCCTGCGACAGCGACGACTCTGCAGAGTTTGACGACATCATCGAGCTGCAGAACCTGGTCGCGCCGCAGCCCACCTACGAGGAGCCCGAGGAGGACCTCACTGGCCGGAACATCGTCCACAACGTGGACGTGGTCGGAGGCCCGGCGCATTCTTCCGAGGTCGACCTCGAGGTCTATCTCGTCGACAACGACGACGACGTCGCGGACCTGCCGGAGGTTGAGCTTGCGATCGACAGAGCAGCCTTCGAGCACTACTTTGGCGACGACGAGGCCGTGGACGTGGAGGTCCCGGGCATGCAGCTGTTCTGCTTCAGCGGCGTCGAGGAAGCCGGGAGCGACGGCGACGAGCAAGGCGGCGGCTTCGACGCTCCGCCGACGCAGCCTCGAGCCCAGCCACTGCCTCTTTTCGACGACGAAGAGCTCGGGGGCGGTGCGCGCGCGACACTCGGCGCCATCAATGGGGACAGCTCGCCGGAGCACTCCGAGGAGCTCACGACCGACGAAGAGCGCTCCGACGAGGAGGGCGGAGACATGGAGTAACTGGGGACTTGCGCGGCACATATTTCATTGCACTGGCTATTCGCGGACTGGGATTTGACGGGCGTTATGACGCTTTTGGGAACGGAAAGATATATACCCACAAGGTGCTTTGCGGGGGAGAAACAGGGACAATGGGCGGATATCGCTGGAGGCCGGGGTTGGGAGGGATCGTTATGGGCTATCGACAGGTGCCTCGTTTCGAGGCTGATGGGCATCTAGGACTGGGATTGGTAAGGGCGTTTGGGACTTTGATGACTTTACGGCTTCTATTTTTCAGGCCGGATAGGGAGGTAGTTAATTCTGGTTGCTTTGAGTCAGGGTGGGTTGCTGTGGTGAGGAGTTGCAACGTGGGTGAGTTGTTCTTCTGTTGCCAGGTGCCAGGTGCCAGGTGCCAGGTGCCAGTTGCCAGGTGACTGCCGAGTTTCGTCACTCTTCTAGCCCATTCTACTCTTCCCGTTCTCCTCTGCCCTCCTTTTCCTCTCCCCTGCCAGTGCCTACGGTTAGGCGTCAGCCCCTCACCCTTCCCCCCAGCGTCTTGGATATGTTGGATTCAACGTGAATCGAGCATCGTCAACAGACCCCAGCAGAAACAGAACATCAGCTTTGTTCACTCGTCCTGCTCCCTCGTCGCGTCCTCTTTTTTCTCGGCCGTGCTTCCCGAAGCCTGACCTCTCGCTACGCGTCCCCATCGCCTCGAAACCAACGGCCACCAAAGGAGTTTGGCATCTCGGCTGCTTCCAGTGCCCTGAGCGAAGAGTGGCATCACTGGCTAGTCACCATGGACATCACCCACACCATCGATCCCGATGGCGACGTGCTGTATACCTTCAAGGACCCCAACACTCTGTTTGCCGTGTGGGACGATGCAACAATGACCTATGGGCGACCAGAGCCTGGAGATGTTCAGAACGAGCATGCTGGCGCCGTCGACGCTCAAACTGGAGCTAGCGATGTTGGCGTTCGCAGCCCATCGACAGTACAGGATTCAGGATCCCAGAACGAGGTTGAAAAGTCGGAAGTGCGGATGTTGGTGTCCTCGAAGCACCTAGTTTTGGCGTCCCCGTACTTTAAAGAAAAGTTTACGGGCCCGTGGAAAGACGCCTCGGCCGGTGCAACCAGAAACGCCCCCTTCGTTCTCAAGGGGCGCGACTGCGCCGAGGAAGCCATGCTCGTGGTGATGAACATCCTCCACGGCAAAACACGACAGGTCCCGAGGAGTCTTCCGTCCGGACTGCTCGCTGAGATTGCGGCCATCGTGCAACGCTACCGATGCCATCAGGCCGTCGAGGTCTTTTCTGACCTCTGGCTGGCAGCAAGCAAGTCCAATGGTCAGCCGCCCACGGGGTATGGGCGCGAGGCCGTCTTGCGGCTCTTTGTATCCTGGGTCTTTTCGGACGAAGACGAGTTTCAATCCATGACCCAGTTCTTGCAGAAGCGGTCTCGAGGGCCGCTGCACACTCTGAACCTTCACATCCCGCAGGCAATCGCCGATAAGTGTATCAGCTCATGGTTTCACGCTGAGCACCGATTGCTGACATCACAACAGACCGCATGGAGGACAAGAGACAAGCCTCGGTCAGACACATTCTCAACCAAATCTACAGCAGCTTGACAGCCCTGTCCCAAGAAGAGGCGGCCTGCTCGAAAAACTGCTCCGCAATGCGGCTTGGTGCCCTGCTGAGGCACATGATCGAGCAGGGTCTGTACCCCAGGCCGGAGGCGCCGTATCTCGGCATCAGCTTCAGCCACCTTGCATGGTTCGTCGACAGCTTTGCCGAACCGCTCTGGTACGAATACTGCCCATCCGGCCTCCGCCTGTTCGACGCACGCGGAAAGAGTTTCGAAGATGGCTGGAACAGCTGCGTGGCCAGCATGCCTCGCAAGGGGAAGCGCGCAGCGTTGTTGAAGGCCGCAAGCGAAGCCTACCAGGCACAGGTGTCGAGCGATCCAAAACTCCAACCGCACGCCTGCAACGTTATGGATTCGATCATCCCGACCGTTCTTGAAGCCGAGGGGTACTTGGGGGGGTTCAGCCTGAGTGACTTTCGGGCGGAAAGTGGCTAGGGGGACGGTCACTTATGCCGCCAGAGGTGCAGTCGCATTGGCACCAAGGGCGGTTGGCGTTGGACAGGACTTGACGGAGTATTGAAGGTGGATTCTTGTTGGTATCTGAGTGTAGATACTGAATCCATGGAAGCTGAACGTTGCTTGGCAGAAAGCTGACTCTACATTGATGCCCACGCGGAAGCCCCGATCTGTATTTACAGCTTACGAGGGATAACGGGGGTCCGTCGGCGACTGCGAGGAAGTATAGCCGTAAGATGATGCAGCAAATGGAGAGTCCAATTGTCAACCCGGCGCTGAGGAGCTGGATCGCCCGAATTTAAGACATGCGACAGCAAAGAGAACATCTCATTCAGATCACGAGCATCGTATATTACTACAGATCCCTCGTCCGCTCCTCGGCCGCCGCGATCCACTCCCTCAGCCGCGCCTCGTCGCGCGGCCGCAGCCCGACCTTGAACGGCTTCGGGTCCGTGGTCAGCGACGTCGGCGTGGCGTTGCACTCGATGGCGTCCATGACGGGCGCGTCGGCCGGGTCCCGCGCCGGGCGGATCTCAAAGGCGGTGATGAGGCGGATGTAGGCCGTGAACAGCTCGCGGTTGGCGAGGTGCGAGCCCGCGCACATGCGCGAGCCGGCGCCGTAGCCGTAGTGCGGCGTGCCGGTCTCGTGGTCGTCGAGGAACCGCTCGGGCACGAACCGCTCGGGCGCCTTGAAGCGCGACTCGTCGTAGTCGGCGGCGTATGCGTTCTGGCGTGCTCGTGTCAGTCGCGGGGGGAGCGGCGGCGCGGCGGCGGGCGACGTACCATGAAGAAGGTGGTTCCGGCGGGGACGACGGTGTCCTCGTAGGGAATGTCCTTGATGCTCGTCCGGGGGAGGCAGATGGGGATGACGGTCCAGTATCGGAGGGTTTCCTTGACCAGGGCGGTGACGTAGGGGACCTTTTCCTCGACCAGGCACTTCTCCCACGCGTCGCCGTCGGGGTAGACCTCCTCGATGGCCTCGAGCGCCTTGGCCTGCACGGCCTGGCCCTGTTGGGTGGAGAGATAGGCCAAGCCCATGATGAGGTTTCCGGGCACGGTGTCCAAGCCTGCCGACACCATGGTGAGGCAGATGGACTTGAGCTCGGCTGCATCAGGTCAGTCTCGCCAGGAACAACCGTGGGTCGCCGGGGTCGTCTCACCGAGATTGAGCTTTGCGTCCGGGTCCTTGAGGATGTTCCCCGTGATGCAGGGCTTGTCGGTGCCCCTGGCGATGCGGTCTTGCAGGTCCGCCAGCATGTCCGTCAGGTACCTGTCCCTGCGGGCGCGGTACTCCTGGGCGCCCGCGTTCTGGGCGCCCCAGAGGCGCAGGAGAGGCACGTAGTCCTGCCAGTTGTTGCTCGTGGAGCGGAAGTTGGAGATCTCGCGCTCGACGTGGGTGATCTCGCGCAGCAGCGCGCTGTCGACGCCGCCGCCGGTGCGGAAGCCGTAGTTGAGCGTGAGGGACGTGTTGAGGGCGAAGCGCTGCATGTAGGCGTTGGGGTCGACGTCCCGGGCGCCGGCGTCGCAGTCCCGGAGCAGCTCCCGGATGCTCGCCGTGGACTCGAGGTCCAGGATGGGCATGTATGACTGCGTGGCAGGGCGGTTGAGCGCCGCTTGCAGGAGTCGTCCCACGGGGAGGTGCCGATGGTGAAGCCCTGCGACGACGAGACGACCGAGTGGAAGGTGTGAAAGGTCGGGCGCGAGATGAGGGCCGACTGGTGGGTGATCCAGAAGTGCTTGACGGCGTCGTACGAGTTGACAAAGACGATGCGCTGCTTGTGTCAGCCCTCGTTCAGGTGTATGCCGCTCACGGGGTGTCTGACCTTGGTGCCCAGGCGCGTCTGGAAGACGGGCCCGTACTTGCGCGCCCATCTCTGCGCCACCCGCGCGTGGTCCACGCCCAGCTGCAGGAGGTTGCCGAAAACGGGGACGCCGGGGATCTCGGGGAGGCCCTTGATCTTGGGCACGTCGGTCGCGCTCAGGAACCTGATCCGGGCGTAGACGGCCGCCACGACGGCGATGCCCAGGACCTGGTAGGACATGCTGGGAGTGGTTCGGAAGTGTCTTGTAAGCGACGCGGGGACTCTGCTCCGTGCTGGACGGGGACGTCGAGTATTTATGCTCCTCGCCACGGGCCGGCCTGCCGCTTACCGGCGCGGGGACGACGGGGCGTCGCGGGGAAGGTTACACCAAGAGGCATGTTGGATCGGGGATGCTTCGTAATTGGGTGGTGTGCATTCGATGCTCATCTTCCACGAGGATCCGTGGACGCTGACTCTAATTCCGATTCCGATTCCGATTCCGATCCCGATTCCAGTCCTTACCCCGGATTTCAGCGGAACGGGTGGCGGTTCCACTCCGGGGACATCGACGGCTGTTGTATCTCCAAGCCAGCAAGCAGCCGCGTTCTGAAATCATCTTGTAGTACATTGGCCTGTGTAGAATCTTGGTGTACGAAGATGACGACGAGCAACGGCAGGGTAGCAAGGAACTGCAAACCCAAGGAACATGGAGAAGTACAAGTTCGCTCACCCATCGCCTCGACACTGAGCGAGCTGCCCTCACACAACCTCTCCCCCGCCCCGCGTCGTGGGCGCTGTACAGACTCCAGCTGTGCAACCAAACATAAACCCTCCGACTCACACACAACCCCAAAACGCCATTCTCTCCGCAACCTCATCTTGCCTGCCTGCGCTGAAACATCTGCGCCCCCGTCCGCCATGCCGCCCTCGAGCTCCCCACCGGCGTCGAATCTGCGCAAGAGACGGTTCCCCTACACCCCGGTGGCCTGTGACGAGTGCCAACGACGAAAGATCAAATGCACCGGCGAGCGGCCCTGCAAAGGCTGCGCCGACATCAATGCCGTCTGCCTGTTCAAGCGCAACACCCGCTTCCGGTCTCACGGCCGGCGCCCGTAAGGCTCCTGAGTCGGCGACGGTTGCACAGTTGCTAACCTCAGCTTCAAGCAATGAAGCTGCCTCGCGACTTTCAGACATAGCAAAGGGCCAAGAACTCCCGCCCGCTCCACTCGAGGCGGAACCCTCGATGGCATTGCCCAGACCAGGCAGCTCGGACTATTACCTCCGACTGGCTGGGAGGTTCCTCGCCTCATCCAGGTCCCAAAATGCCGACCTCGGACACTCAGCTGGTCCGACGAGGGGGTTTGATGCCCGATGCCTACAACGACTCATCCACCATCGCAGCGGCGGCGCCTCTGTGGACATCTTGAGCTTCCTCGACGAGGGTCAGTGGAGGGACATCATCCAGAACTACGAGGAAGAGGTCGGCCTGCAGTACCCCTTCCTGGATCTCGAGGCGCTGAGGCGAGAAGTCCACTTTGCGCATCAGAATGCTCCGTTCACAGCCCCGAGGCCAGCCCATCGGAGTCGAGAGACGAACAGGCAGCGGCAGCGCGTTAGGGACGTTGCCCTGCTGCTTGGTGCGATAGCAGCTATCCTCGCGGACCCGGGAGCCATCATCATTGCAAACGCGAGCGTCGAGGAGATGCACGCTGCGGCGCTGGTCAAGACTCAATTGGGGAGCGCCGAGAGGGATGACTTGCCTGTGTTGATCCTTACAGTGAGCCCCGCGCCAGTCTCAGCCCCCGTGAAGAGATCCGACCTCACTGACCGCGTCGTCCTAGAGCATATACTTTTTCCTGAGCGACAGAGAGGTGCTCGCTTGGAGAGGGATTGGCACTGTACTGCGACAGCTCCAGGAGCTGGGCTGTCACAATCTCGGGACCCCGCCGTCCGCAGCTCACGACGAAGAGAGGGACCGAACCGAGAAGCTCTTCTGGACAGTGTACACGCTGGACCGGCGGTGGAGCTATGGAACTGGCCTTCCTTTTGCAATACAGGACTCTGACATTGACCATGACCCAGCTTTTGCGGTGAGTTGAATCCCACGGTCCTCTTGGCTCTCGGCTCACTTCCTCAAGGACAACTCGCCCTCGTCGGCCTACCTGAAGCACATGGTGGCATACTGCCGAATAGCCTCTGACGTGCGGAAGTCGACTCTGGAGCCCTCTACGTCGGCCCTCGCCACGCCAGACGCGGCCCGCGACTTTCTCGACTTCCGGGTCGTCGAGTGGCGGCGCAACCTGCCCGCCGGGCTGCAATTCCGCGGCGCCGAGGACAGGTTCAACCCCGACGAGGAGAACCGCGGCCGCTACCGGGTCCGGCTGACGCTCTACCTGCGGGCCAACCAGATGAGGACCATCATCCACCGGAAATGGGCCGTCCGTCCGGGCTCGAACCACCCCAGCACGGCAAACGCGAACGCCATGGCCAGCATCGCGCAAGACACCATCCGGATCCTCGTCGCCCTGGCCCGCGACACCGACATCTACCACGCCCAGCACAGGACCTTCAACCACTACCTCCAGACGGCGCTGTCGTCCCTGCTGCTGGCGGTGTGCTGCGCGGGGGGTGCGGCCACGACGGCGTGTCTGCGGGATGCGCACGCGGCCATGGAGCTGGTGCGGCGACTGTCCACCGAGTCGCCCATCACGCGCAGGCTGCTCGACAAGCTGCAGCATGTGCAGGACACCCTGCGCGACCTCGGGGCTCGCGGCGGTGCGGATGCCGACGTCAGGAACTCGCTTGCTGCATCTCAGGGGCGAGGAGCCGGGGCCGGAGGTCGGATGCCTGCCGGCGCGTTGTCGCTCGACGTCGGGGCCGGTCCAGCCGTGGGCGGCAGGGCGTATCCAAACGACGCCGCGTACGGCTTCGTGCCCACGCCGTCCTCGACGTCCGACTCTGTTTCGTCCGCGCAACCAGGCTTCCAGCCAGGGCTACTGGCAAATCTAGACTTTGCAGATCCCCAGAGCTACCTGCCCCTCATGAGATTCCCGGAGCTGGGCGAGATATTGGACGAGTACGAGAACTTTAGCTTCTGAGGTTGACACAAGTGCGGTGTCCGCGTCGTGAAGCGCGCGGGCTGATTGTCTCGGTCTCGTGGCTTCGTATTACTACATACATGACGCTCAACTTAGAAAACGAGAGAGGAATTTGTTCTTCTTCCCCTTTTGTCCATCCTCCTTGTCCTGATCTTCCCGCGGATCCAGCTGGGTGCTGTTCTCATCCGTGGCTTGCTGTGCGCGCGGGGCCGAGTCTTGGCCGGCCTGAGGTGCCTCTGCCCCCTGGTCATTTGCGTCTGGCAGAAAGCGAGAGAAGAACTTGGTCTTCTTCCCCTTCTGCTGATCTTGCTTGTTCTGCACCTCCTGCGGATCCAGCTGGGCGTTACTCTCCTCCGTGACTTGCTGGCGCGAGACGGAGTCTTGGCCGGCCTGCGGCGCCTCTCCTCCCTGATCATCTGCGTCTGGCAGAAAGCGAGAGAAGAAATTGGGCTTCTTTCCCTTCTGTTGGTCTTGCTTGTCCTGCTCTTCCTGCGGATTCAGCTGGGTGGTGTTCTCGTCCATGACTTGCTGCGCGAGCGAGACGGAGGTCTGGCCGGCCTGCAGCGCCTCTCCTCCGTCCTGCTCCTCCGGCTTGGACCAGAGATCCATGACCTTTCCGGGGCCGACAATCCTCTCGTAGACGGCCAGGGTGGTGCCGAACTCGGTCTGACCTTTGGCCTTGATAGCGTCAAGCAGCTGCAGGGCGTAGGTTTGGCAGTTGTTCGTGATGAGGTTGTATACCGGTTGCCTCTCCCTGATGCCCTGAATCACAGATTCGCCTGTCTCCTTTAGCAGATACGCTACGCAAGGAACTCTAGGAGTCGGCACTCACCAGCCCGCCTGGTTGCATCGTCATTGAAGCGCGTCTCGCCCACGTGGAAAGTGCGCCATTCCTCCCGCTTAATCTTCGCGTTGGTGTAGATGACATGGAAATCCTCGTCCTTTGCCGAGTTGACTGTCAGCGAGGCGAGACCGGTACGCCCACGATTCCCGACTTGCCTGGGAACTCACCATCCAGAGCTGATGGGCGAACTCGCCGACGAGCACCGCCCAGTGCTGCGTCGGGTCCGGGTACTTGTTGATCCTGTCCGTGATCATCTTGCCCAGCCCCGTCTCCTCGGCGAACCACTTGCCAGCGAGGCCTCCGACGGGATGCCAGCCGACCTCGACTGGCCGTGGCGGTCCATCGAGCACCGGATCCGCCAAAGGGACGGCATTGGGGACATGGCCCAGGCCGACGGCACGTTTCAGGGCCAGTTCTCCTTTGGTGAGGTTCTTTTGCCTGCACGCAGCGGTCAGCACAAGGCTTAGAGATGCGCCGAAGGGTGGAAGCTGGGCACGACGCCCCAGGGTAGGCCGGGAAAAAGGCGCATACAGAAACTCCTGGAACTGATCCCGCTTCCTCTCCCCTTCTTTATCGCCTTCTTTGTCGGGCTCCGACATGGTGACTGATGAGGATCAATAGCAATACTCAAGGAGAAGAGCGGTCATTACGAGTACGTGCAGCAGTTTGGTGCCCGATGGCCTGATGAAGGGTTGGAGGGTTTCATATCCCTTTGGCAGTGAAAGGAGTACAGGTCACGGGTCCCACTTCTCCTAAGTAACCTAGAGGTACATGCAGTGTAGTACCTCGCATCAGTAGGTCTAGGTAGCGATTTGTAGTCCGTCCAGGTCCTAGCGATAGCGCGGTATCTTATTGGATATAACTGCCACACTTTCATCTCCCATTATAGCATCGGAGTACGGACTACTCGCAACGCTATTAAGCAGCCTTACTCGTAAAATTACCCGATGCCAGTAGAATGCTGCTATCATAGGTGTAAGCAATGCGCACTGTGAGTGCTTTAGACCTATTCGCACTCATATTAAGTAATTCAAGAGGTTATCATCGCCTGCGGCGGGCTCTTTCTTCTCTTACCTTCAATATCTGTCCTCGCCATCCTCGCCATCCTCGCCGTCCTGCTGTCCTCGCTGTCCTTGCTCTCACCGCCAGCCTCACCGTCCTCTTCTCCATTAAGACCAAGGGTACGTCTAGAAAACTTTCAGCTTTGCTTGATAAATACTTCGCCCAGGCGCGGCAGCCCTTCCTCAGCTTCCCTGCAGCCCTGCTCGTCGCACCTACCACGATAGTTCAGCAGGTCAACGGTCGTTCTGCTGCGCATCTCGATGGTTACCACCAGTCCTCAACCATTGAAGCCCAAATAAAGACCAGCCGCCCGTGTTAAAGTACACTGGCTATACTGTCGCCGCCGTGGGCAAGTCTCCCGCCACCTGCATGCTCGCTGTTGAAGAAGGCTGCTGCGACATCTGGCAAAAGTGGAACACTCCAACAGAGCCATGGATAAGTGATGTATGTATGCTCTGCAAAGCCAGGTGCCTTGCGCAAGCAGATTGTTCACATCGTGTAAGTCAAAGCAAAGGACGGTGAGTATCAGCAACGTCCATCTCGAGTAAGGGAGAAAGAGCCAGGATTGCCATTCTGCAGCTATCAAAGCTCACGAACGGACGAAAGACATGAGGGACCATTGTTCTAGAGCCGTTTTTTGCCTATGCCTGACAGACCTCCAAGCCCCTGGGAGACGGTGCAGACCCCGGACCAGAAAAACAGAAAACACGTTGTGGAGGGACAGCCCAACCAAAATACCTGCTCACTCTGAACGCTGCTCCATCTATACCTGTATATCGTGACCAAGGTATGTTGAACCCACGCCATCGCCGCCACCACCACCACCCCAGGATTATTCCCCAGATCCTCGTATAGAACATAGGGACCTGCCCCTCCCCGCCAGGGAGGGTCGCTCCGGGACCTGAAATCCTCTCCGCCGTTGACCAGGGGTGAGGACTCTGAGTCCCTAAGAAGAGAGTGGGAACATTAGCTTGTACGCGCTCCTGGAAGAAGGCACCAAGACGTACTCATCAACGGCCGGACAGGCACCAAGGGCGTTGGCGGGCTGGGCCCAATGTACACCCGGGCAATTAAAATCTATTCCAAACTGTAAGCTTGGGCACATGGAGGGTGATGCTGGAGTGTTGACTGGAATTACATTGCCATTTTGTGAAACACTTAAAAAAGGAGAGTCGTCGCAGTTCTGATGAGCTTCGAGGACCACGGCTCCTGCCAGACTCAATCTCCGGTTATCCTCCTGGCAGTCACTGCTCTGGTACCAGCCATGGCTCAAAATACCTATGCTACGTGACGGGAAATCTAGCATATGCCAAGGCAGCCAATATATAGTTTTATCTTTAGACAGAGATGGCGGAGTCGTAGCGAACGGAGTCCTTTCCATCAGAGGCGGATCTGCCTAGACGCTCTTCGACCAACTTAACTGCATACTTCTACGAACACAGCCTTCAATCATCGCCCGAGCGAAGCAGTCTTACTGCCGCTTTCAAGGATCTCCAGCGCATCAAAACTTCTCGTTCCGCCCCTCCTTTACATATCATAAAGGCCTCCTCCATACGCAGTGAGGGAAAATGGCTTCTCAGCTGCCCGCATATAAGCAAGACTTCCTCAAGGTAGCCATCGCCGGGGCGTCCTCAAAACCGGCAGCTTCAAGCTCAAGTCGAAGAGAATCTCGCTTTATTCTTCAACGCCGGCGAATTCCACTCCGCACGCCTCGCGCAGCCATCTCCGCCGCCTTTGCTCAGACCATCATCGACGCCCAACAGAACCCGGCCTGGACTTTGACATTGTATTCGGCCCCGCGTCAAGTGCATCCCTCTCTGCTCGGCCGTCGCCATCGAGATTGATGAACTTGCCCCCGAGAACTTGGACAGGATCTCCTACTCGTTTGACCGCAAGGAAGCCAAGGACCATGGCGAGGGCGGCAACATCGGTGCCCCGTTGGAGGGCAAGAGGGTTCTTATCGTCGACGATGTCATCACTGCCGGTACCGAAAAAAGAGACGCCATTCAGAAGATCCAGAAGGAGGGCGGCGTTGTTGCTGGCATCGTGGTGCCCTGGACCGCATGGAGAAGAAACCGGCAGCCGATGGGGATGACTCCAAGCCCGACCTGAGTGCCATCGGTGAACTACGGAAAGAGTATGGCATTCCGATACTTGCTTTTTTTAACGTTGGATGATATAATACAAGGGATGCGGAGCTTTGCCTGCGAGGACGATATCAAGCGGACTGAGGAGTATCGGCAACAATCCAAGGCAACGGACCGAGAGGATGAAGAGCGATAGATGAAGATTCCGGCAGATTGACAAGAGACTCGAATGTGTGGGGGTCACTCTCTGCTCTCCCGAAGCCCGAGCTGGCATATCTGTCAGTTCAGCATCAACAGGATCCCAGGGCAAGAAAGAATATATGTAAAATGCTAATGGAGCACGGCTCCATGGCTAAATACCGCTGTATAGAAGCTACATCAAATTGGTATCCAACAAAGCTGCAGCCAAAGGCCGACGAATGCAATCGCCCATAAGTGCCCTCTTACACCAAATACACGTCTCCCGTCTTTCAACAAAACGTACATACGGAGTTCTTCCATCGCCTATTCGTCCCTCCAGTCACCGAACCCAGGCTCGCCGTACGGGTTCCACTCCTGCCCAGGGTAGCTCGTAGCATTCATCTGGGGCGCCTCGTCCTCGGGATGGTATAAAATCTTCTCCTCCTGTGACTCCAGTCGCCTGCTTCGTTGGTATCTATCCGTCGTGTCATCCAGCTCTGCCGCTGGCGTGTTGTTTGCGTGCGTTGCCCTCTTCGCCTCATTGTGCACGCTGACGGCGTCCACCGACACGGTCCGCGATACCTCTGCCGGCCTCTGGCTTCCACCAGTGCTGTCCATGTTCAACCGCGGCGTTGCGTCGTAAATATCATCCTCGGCTAGTTGCTTCGCCTTGTACATGTCGACTCCGAGATTCACCGCTCGCGGTTGGCTCCTTCTTTCTGCTGGGGACCCATTCCCCATACTGAGATCCGGTGGCTTTGATTGCTGGGACACGGTGACGACATCTGCGGAAACATGGCTACCGTCACTGGAGTGGCTTTGCGGTTCACCCAACCGCGGCTGCAAAAAATCATGGTTGCCTCGGTCTGCTCTCTCATCTAGTCTGGGCGGTTGGCCTGCGTTGAGAGAGTTGACGCTCGGCTGATGCGACATAACGTCACCCAAGCCGGCGCTTACGCGGCGACCCTCAAACGAGGGAAGCGACGGTGACGATGCTATCCCGACTGATGACACGGAACCATGCCGGGAGAGCCCTCCCTGTCCCATAGGCGGAGTCTGCTGCAGCTGTCGCTGGCCGTAGCCTTGGCTGGAGATTCGGGCTTGCTGCTGCGGTGGATATTGTCTCTGGGATGGCTGGCGTCCCGCGTTGTACGCAGTAGGGGTAACCATGCCCTCTCCACGAACTGTGTTGTATCCTCGCGGAATAGGAACATGATCGTACACTGGCTCTTGCTGAGGCGGGACCTGAGCCTGCTGCAGCCCCATGGGCGGTCCTGATTGATGAGGGACTCCACCTTGAGCCATCCGTGCACTAGATGGGATTGGATACCGTCCTTGAGGAGTGACATTCCTTGGAGGCGACTGAACCGGTGCCTGCTGCTGGTACTGGCTGGGTAATGGCTGTCCCTGAATACGTGGCTGCTGCCACAGCGGAGGTCCTTGCCCAGGTCCCCCATGCACCTGGCCTTGAGGTTGGACTTCTTTGGATCCTCGTTTGAATGCCAGAGCCCCAAGATGCTTCGACCCAGGCGTTTTGTCTCCCTTATCCGGCTTGCTCTGAGCCTGTGGTGCAATATGTGCCATCTGCTCCGACATTCGGTTCTTCAGACCCTTCCATCTAGAGGCGGCCTGATGTTCTGGATAGCTTGGCGCCGCGGGCAGTCTGGATTCCTGTTGCCGGGCTAGAGGTGGCTGCATGGGGAACTGTTGCGTTTGTCTTGGACCAGCCATCTGGTTTCGCACTGCCGATTGGATCTGCTGCTGCTGCTGCTGGAAGCCGACTGCACCGAAGGCTCGATATCCGTGAGGTTGCGTGAATTGCGGCTGCGACGGAGGGGTCATGGCCCCAGGTTGCTGATGTTCGTGTGGTACCAGCATTGGTATCTGCGCGTGAGGCCCAGCTTCCCCAACTTGGTCTCTCGCTTCTTGCCCCTGTGGTAACATCACAAGTGGCGCCGCAGAAGTACGTTGCTGGTTGCCCATGTCCTGCGGGAGCTGTATCGCGTTCTTGTGGCTGCTTGATACATCGCTGGAAACACTGGGCTGCATCGGCTGGTTTTCAGCAGATGGAGCCTGGGATTCAGCGCCATCGGTAGACACTGGACGTCCCTCAGCCTCATCCTTTCCGGGCTCCGGTTCACCTTCACCACGCTGCTGAACTGATTGGTGTTCAATGACCTTTCCATCGGACGTCACGGACAAATCCGGCGATACAGTCGACCTTCTCAGAAGCTCGACATGGCCAACAGCGTCATGCTGCGCCCCGATGCCCGCCAATGGCAGACTCCGATCATTTTCAGCAGCTGTAGCATCGCAATGCGGTGGTACCTGGGGCTCCAACAGCTTTCGAGCGTGCTCGAAATCCACTGACGGTTGCTCTGCAGCCCGCGGGTCCAGCTCAGGGCCACGTGCCCTGCCTTCTGCGGGTGAGTTTCCGTGGGTCAGGGGGGACCTCAAGCCCAATGGCGACGGACGTGCCTGCTGCATGGGTGGTTGCGGGACTTGCTTAATAGTCATGTGAGAGGGCCTGCCAGCATCGATCGAAGCAGCTCTGCCATGTTCAGGTCGCGGGGCCAGATCAGATGGCCTCCGATTCTGAGGCCCATGCGGCTGTGCATCAGGAAGAGGCATACTAGACATCTGGGGTCGCATCAACTGTTGCTGTACTGGGTACTGCTGCCCCGTAGATGGAAGGCCATGCCCTGAGGAGCTCTCTCGAGTTTTGGATTCAGACCTCCGCCCTAAGAACCCGGAAATCAGCCCCGAAGCGGATCCTCTCCTGCCGCGTTTTTCAAGAGGACCTTCGCCGGCGATGGGCTGGGGCGGTGCGAGGTCAGCAGAGCTCGTTGTGCTGCTGCGCCCTCGGCTTTGGAAAGGGGCAGGCGGCGGTCCCATTGCTACAATCTGTCCCTGATGCTGAACACCAGCTCCATGACCGGGTTGAGGAGCTCTCGACTTTTCGCCGTGGTCTTGACCAGAGCGATGGAACATATCCTTGATGCCGGATACCTTTGTCATGTGCGAGAACCTGTTCTTCTTCTTCGGCGTCATTTCTTCCTCGTTGGTATTCGCAAAAGCGTTGCTGGAGTCGTTCACGAGGCTCGAGGCTGATGACTGCGGAGGGCCTCCCGGCATGAGCTTCCCGCCGACTCCGGCTCCGAAAAAGGAGCGACGGCGCTCTGGTTGAGGCTGTGGAGGTGTACCTACAGCCTGCAGGTCTGACATTGACCGGTCGCGTCTACCAATACTTTCCTTTCGCTGGAAGCCTTGATCCATCGAGGCGCGGCCACTGAAGCCAAAAAAGCTCGGTCGTCTCTTCTTGCGGTCTGGTAAGTCGCTAGTCGCAACACTAGATTCAGACAGTTCGTCCCCGCGAATGTCTGCGGTCGGTCTGGACTCGGTCATAGAAGGCCGCCGTTCCCTGGACGTTGCTCTCGCAATTCGATTGCCCATATCCCTGAACATGCCTGAGTTGCGTTTGCTACGTCCACGCTCTTCCTCTGGCGGCCCAACGCCGGCAATAGAAAATTCACTGCTCTGAGTTCTTGGAAACATGGCTTCTCCCCGCGTAATCGGAGCTTGGTACTGCTGCGGGTGCGGCTGTCCAGATGTTCGGGAGGCAGCTGGAGGTCGCGGCCCTTCGTGATCGGGAGGACGGGAGAAGAGTTCGGGGTATCGCTGTGCAGACGAAGGAGGCACATCAGAGGCCCTTTGTCGCGCGTTAATTGGCGTCGGGGGAAGAACCGGCGTCGAAAGTCCAGTCTCCTTGTCATAACCGTAGAATACAGGTTGCTGAGAGCTACCTGTCCCAGAACGGTTCCGGGACACCTGATGGAGCGGTTCGGACAGATGACTTTCCTCAAGCTTCCAAGTACCAGTGCCCAGTTTCTGGACCGGGTTCATCATCATCTGTTGTCTCGCCGCTGGGCCAGGCTGACCTGGTGGACCCTGAGAGACAGCATAATGCAGTGGCGGTTGAGGGGGTTGGAGGCTGGGTTGAGCTGCATGATCCGGAACCACTGTGTCCGGTGCCATCGGTTCCTTAGACATAGAAAGGGCGGATTTCATTTCACTAGATGGCTCAGCAGTGCTAGCAACGTGCGCGACAGGTGATGAGACGCTTGGCAACGGCGTCCCGGATGCAGCGTGTACCCCAGTTACTTCGTTGTCGCCATCATCGATAGCAAACAGCCTCTCGCCATTCTCATCGTCGTCAAGAGAGAAGCGCTGGCTCGCTCTTTTAGCCTTGGATTTGAGACCAAACGTAGAGCTCCTCCTGATCGGTGGCAGTCCAACAAACGACGATGTTCGCTTAGGTTCTTCCACGTTAGCCGGAGGTTGAGACTGCGGAGCCACTCCGCTATCTTCGGGGACCGGAACATGGGGAGCACGAGGCATTGAAGTGTCAGGCCCGGCGGCTGGAGCCTGTTGCTGGTACCCAGGCTGGCGCGGCACGACGACCCAGTCATCTAAAGCTCGGTCCTCGGCGGCAGCAGTCGTCTGCTCAGCCTGCCATGATCTCTCACCTGTTTGTCTTGGTTGCGTGGAACCACTACCCGTAGGCAAGCTGAGCCCTGGACTCTTCACCATCGGACCTCCGACTGGAATCTCCAACTTGCTCAGCCCGGCGGTGGCTCGACCTGCGGAGCCCAGGGGGTGAAGAGCTTGCACAGGCGGATGCTGGCCGTGACCCACCGTGTAGTGTGACTGACCAGGCGCCAGAGGGCCCCATTGTGAGGCCGGCCCGTGCTGCGCCGGTGGACTGAAGGGCGGCATCGAGGTGGGTTGAGGGATATCATGTGGCGCAAGGGGTGCTTTGTTGGCACGAGAGCCGGTCTCTGCGGTAGCCTGTGGGTCCGGCTCATCCGGACGAGATCGGGCTCCGAGGCCAAGACCCCAAGACGCTCGACGCTCACTCTTGACCTTGGGTTGGACTGGAGGAGGGAATGATTCGCCCTAATCAACAAAAAGCAACGATTAATATCCGCTCATCACATCGAGACATGGGTGTGGGGGTAACATCATGATGTGGTGTTGTGAATAGGGGAAAATGCGTCGTGTAATTCCTATCTCATGCTTCCATCTCGTCGTTATCAGCCACACAGGACTAGATCGAGTAACCCTTGGTCCAAAACTTGCCCTGCCCAGTAGAAAAAGAAAAAAGAAAACGTGAGGTAACCCACACTGCGAAATTTCTGGATAAGGAAGCATCAGTGAAATACCTTGTCCCCGCTTCCACGCAATTTGCTCTTTCCTTTGCTCAGCAAGCCCTTGCCCATCTTTCCAGCCGAGTGCATGAATTCCTTGCTCTTAGTGCCTATTTGGTTGCTGGAGTGTCCGAATGTGCTGCCCGTTGCTTGTGTCGGCATCTGTAGCCCACCCAGTCGTGAACGGCTGGATGGTGATGTGCTGGTGGTGGCCGGCGAGCTGGCATTCAGATACTGCTGATAGTAAGGTTGCTGTGCCGGAGCCTGAGCGCCAGCAGGTGCCAGGTTGCTTCCTCCTTGGACTGGTTGGCGTGCGGCTGCTACGCTGAAAGGCGTCGGCCCGTTGGCATATTCGGGATGCTCATCCTTGAGACTTTCAAGCCAAGTATCCAGGCCAGACTCCGAGGATGCAAAGTAGTCCCTCGTCTCGTTGTATTTGGTGACCCTATCGGCAGAGGTAGACATTCCCATAATCTCTCGGAACGTCATGATTTGCGCGAGAGACTGCTGGCCACGCGCTTGAGGGGGGGCGGATTCCTTTGGTGATTGGCCGACGAGAGCTGGATGAGACTCGGGTGGTGGAGAAGGCGACAGGAGTCTCGTTGTAGTCTGTGATAGAGCTTTCTCGTCCGCAAGAGACAGCCTCTTGCTCTCCTGAACTGTAGGGGCGGGCAACTCGCTCGCGGCAGACACAGGAGATGGCAGTTCAGGAGCCGTCGGGTGCACTGTGGACTGCACCGTAGACTGCACCGCTGGCAGCTCTTGTACTTCATGTGAAACGACAACGGGCACGGGGGGCATGTCCTGCGTTTTGGGGGATTCAGCTTCGGTGCGTGGGGGCATACTGCCGGCGTCGGTGGCGGGCGTAGCAGGAGTCGGCCCGGCCTGCACAACGTGAACCGCGGCTCCTGGAAGCTCCCGGCTAGTTGATGGCTGTGGAGGTGGCGGCATTAATTCGCTTTCATCAGCCTCCCAGGAGAATCTGCGCCGCAACCCTGGTGCGTCTGGCGAGACGGGATTTTCGCCCGCCTTTGAGGGTTCAGGTGGAGCGTTGTTTGAATGCTTGTCGTCTAACAACACGGGGAGCACCACGGGGGCCGGCGGCTCAGCCTCCGCTGCACGCTCGGCGATGGGCTCGGGCTTGTCTGACGTGTCGGCCCAGTAGCTGTCATAGTCTCCCAGAGTATAGCTGCTCTCCCTCGCTGTATTGCGGCTTCCAGGTTGGAGGGTTTCGCCGCCATCTCCAAATGAAGGGTCGGCTGGGGCAGTGCCACCTGGGCTGAGAGATCTCAAGATCTCATCACTCAGCACATCGCTGTCTTTGACAGGGGACGATGTCACAGTGCTAAACGTAGCCTCGCGATGCATGGGATTCGGTACAAAGTCCTGGCCAGGCTGGTCTCGCGGTTCAGACTCAATAGACTGGATAGGCTTTCTGTCGCTGATAGTTGAAGGCGCTCTGTGGGGACCCCCCAGGCTAGGGATGTTCTCCGTAGGTCTCCGAGGGCTGGGCGTTCGCAGCGGCTCAATGGCAGGCAAGTCACTGTCCGGCTTCAACGAGAAATGCTGTGATTCAGCACGCGAGGCTGTCGTAGCCCCTGTCGCTCTGGGAACGGTCTCATGCTTTTCAGAGATTGGCGACACTCCTTGAACATCTGCTCGCTCTCGCAGCTCGTTGTGTGCGCCGGTGTCAGCGGCAACGGGAACCTTGGTCGTTTCCTCTGCTGATTTGTCGGCACCGCTGCGGTGATCCATGTGTGCTTCTTGCTCTTCCTCCGCCTCCGAAGATAGCTGGGCGGCCAGCTGTGGCTGCTGTGATGGGGCAGACTGTTGCTCCGGCTGCGACTTCTTGCTTGTCGTTTCTTGAGCAACAGGAGGCGGGGGTGCAGCAAGTGGCACTGATATAGGCGCTTCTGGCTTGACTACATCTGTTTTGCTCTGCGCCGGCGACGACAAGGACGCGCCGTCGCTGTCATGCTCTGCAATAGCCGGCTCAGCCGAAAATGCAATCGCCGTCGACGAAAACAAGTCTGGACCAAATGTCGACATGCGAGCAACATCTGGCAGTTTCGGGCTGGAGGAAAAGCGACGACGCTCTTCGTCCCCATCGAGCTCTGCAGCAGCGCCGCTTTGCACATGGAAGTTGTCGTCTCTGCCCATCGAGTCCCGCTGGCTCTTTTTGACCGGATCTCCATTGCTGCTAGCTTTGCTGTCCAAGTTTGGCCGTGGCCCATGCATGGGTGTGCTTTCCCTTTCCTTTTCCTCCTCATCCAGACGGCGGTATTTGTCGGAGGGTCGGGAAAAAGGCAGTGGTTTTCCTGTGGACTTGCCGGCCGTCTCCGCAGGTTGGGATGCCGAAGCAGTTGATGCGCGGCCAGGGCCAACGGATTGGGGAGACACTACCCTCTCGTGGTCAAGCGGACTCGCGATGGTCGAGGGATCGGACACAACAGGCGACGTGATGGATACCGAGCGGGTTTGATTCGGCGGCGCTGCTGCCATGGCTTGTTGAGTCTGGAGAGACGGCAAGCCGCCGGTGGATGACAGACCCGGGACAGCATCGTGGGCGGGTGGAGCTGAGGGCAACGTCGCCGCGCTCATGCCCACGGCGGGCTGCTTCGTCGGCGGTTGCGGGACTGGCGGTAGCTCCGGCTCGGACTCTTCCTCGTCGTCATACTCATCCGCACCCCAGTCGTCGCCGTCGTAACTATGGATCTTGGCTTCAACCCATTTCTTCGTCTTGGTCCTATTCACATTGACCTGGTAGGAGCCGCCACCTGTCGGCGTTTGCGGGGACCTGCACATCGGGCCAGAGTCAGCATCGAGACCTGAAGAAGCCCAGTGGCGGGCAGAGAGCACGTACATGGGGGATTGGCCACGCCCGATGCCCTGGTTGAAGGGGCTGTCCATGGCGAGAATGCGCTGTTGCAGCTTGCTATTCGATCATGCTTCCGCGACCGAGGATCGCGCTGCCGGCGCCAGCTGAATTGGATCAATGACGACGGTCCCGGTGGTGCCGGGATGCAGAGGAGAACCGCTGGGTACTGACCCACGTCACTCACGAGACGGAAGGCCAACGATACAAACGAAAGCGCAAACGATGACGGAGGGTGGACGCCGGTGTCGCAGATGAGAGGACTGTGTTGACGGCGGCATGGCGTTCATTGGAGATTATTTGGGGCGTCAGCCAGGAGCTTGAAGGAATCAGGCCAGGATTGATGGGCCGTCGCTATTAGCGGAGCAGCCCTATCAGGTATCTGCCGCCACCTGTTTGCGGAGAATCTACGAAACACAACCTAGCAACTGTTAGTAGGTGGAGGTGTCCACTGTCCACTGACGCTTGCTGGGGGAAAGGCTGGCGCGTCACGTTGACGTTGGGAAGCTGGTGGCGCAGCGCGCACCCAGCTAACATCACAGTTGAAGAATCGGGCTATGGTTCTGAACTGGTTGCAGTTTGACAAGCGGGAATTTCGGTTCTCCTTGTTGGCCGCTCTTGGTGGTTGAGAATACCCTGCAGACGACTGCCCGCGGTACTTCGTACTCTGCTATCCGAAGTACCAGGGAATCGAAGAAAGCAGTCTAAACTCGAAGACAAGAGTCTTCCTGCAGCGCCAGGTGGCACCCAAGAACGCAACTTACTTCATACGTACGAAGTACCAGTTGTACAAATGCACATAGATACTCTCGGCGTGCGTCTCCGAAGTGTGTTCGCCCATTTTCGCGATGTTACCTTGTGCTACGGAGTACGTACTGCCACTGCGTCGATTAGGTAGCTACTTCCGAGTTGAGGAGCTCGTGTAGGTACGAAGTAGCACGTAATACCAAGGCTGCAGAAACGATAAGCCAATCAATGGCCGGGTCGGAAGCTGCTCCGCGCTCTCACCAACTGCCAACTGTGTTCGACCTCGTACTCCCCGCACACCGTAGCCTTCCAAAGGCACTTGAAAGAGAACCAATTCGCCTTTTCGGAATCATGGCATGCTCTTGCTGCAAGTCGCCGGCGCCGTCTCAGCCGGCCGCATCGCAGCCCGACGCGTGTGGCGCTGCAGGGGGCAACGACGGCAGCCAACCTGGCCAGGTTCGCGAAGCCCAAGTCAACAGCGAGAGCGAGGTGGTCGGCTTGGGGGTCGACGAGCGCGGAGCATCGCCCGAGAACTGCTGCAGCGGTAGTGATACCGAATTACAGGGCGGAGACCGTGATGGCAACACCGCAACCATGGGTCGTTGCCAGGACCGTTGCTGCGACGACGAGCCCGCCATTGTCGATGGATCGAATACTCGCGACTGCGGCACATCCGTCTCTTCTGCTGCAACTTGCGCAAAGGCCTGCTGTGGCACATTGCCCCCCGAGGGATTGTCCAAGGATAACACGCCGGTTCCGGATTGCTGCGAGGGCAAGACGTCGCCTTGCTGCGACGACTCCTGTCTCGATCGCCTAGCCCTCCGTGAGTGCGAGGCTGTCCCAGCCGCAACGAGCCTCGGCAAGTCTGCAACATGTACGTGTGTCGGAGATGTCTTCATCTTCTTCGGCAGCTGCTGACCTTGGTCCAGGCGCGGCATCTGGCTCGCAGCTAGCCTCGGCGTGCTCCGGGGCGTCGACGGGCGGTGCCTGCAACCATCATCGACGCTCTATTCGTGAGCAGTACGGTGCCAAGCTTGAGGCTCTCGGCTGCATCTGCCGTGCTCTTCTTGCTCTCGGACGTGAATCTTGCTGCGAGACTCGCAGCCGCCCTACGGTGGACCGGCAGAAGTGTTCCAAGAAGGGCTCTAACCGGTCGCTTGCACGCGTTTCGGTGGACTCATGCTGCGCCAGCAGCATATCCACGACTTCATCACCAGTTCGGAATAGATCCCGGCTGCAGAAAACTGCCAGTCTTCACAGGGCTAGTACGGCGTCTGCTGAGAAGGGTTGCTCCGGTGGATGCTGCCGCAAGACAGCCACGGCCTTAGAGCCCGCTTGCGCCGATGCTTGCTGCACATCTGAGGCGCCACCCCGCAGCATCTCTGTAGAAGCTGGTCCCTCGGATAACGCTTGCGTCGATGCTTGCTGCACATCTAGGGCGCCACCCTGCGGCATCGCTGTAAAAGCCGGTCCCTTGGGTGACGATTGCGCCGATGCTTGCTGCGCTTCCGGAAAGCCAAGGGTTGTCGAGGATAACAACAATGATCCAATCGTAAAGGCGAGCGATCCAGAGAACCAAGCCACCGGCATTGAGCATGTTGTCCTCTGCATCTCGGGCATGACTTGCACGGGCTGTGAGACGAAGCTCAACAGAACCCTCGCGACGGTGCCCGCTGTCAAGAACTTGAAGACAAGTCTGGTTCTGTCTCGGGCCGAGTTTGATGTCCATCTCCACCTCACCGCCGTGGCCGATGTTATCAAGCATCTCGAACGCACCACAGAGTTCAAATGCGAGAGGATCTCCAACCATGGGTCCACTATCGACATCCTGGTTCCTGGAGACCCTTCTGGCTTCATCAACCGGGCTTGGGCAAAAGGAATTACAGACATGGCTCTCGTCGATCAGGGGACTATTCGTGTTACCTTTGACCCCAAGTTGGTTGGGGCTCGAGATCTCATGGAGAAGCATTGGGGTCAGTCTACAAGCCTGGCTCCCATTCAAGGCGATCCTGCGCTTCGGGCGGGCGGCAAGCATGTCCGTAACGTCGGGTACATGACACTTGTCTCCGCAGTGTTGACAATTCCCGTCTTGGTCATGGCATGGGCCCCGATACCTGAACGAGAAATGGCCTACAGCTCTACGTCGCTCGCCCTGGCCACCATCGTCCAGGTCGTTGTTGCAGGGCCGTTCTACCCAAAGGCGCTCAAGGCTCTTGTCTTCTCTCGGGTCATCGAGATGGACCTGCTCATTGTCCTTAGCACCAGCGCGGCATTTATCTTTTCCGTCGTCTCCTATGGCTATCTCGCGGCAGGGAAACCTCTCTCGACGGGCCAATTTTTCGAGACGAGCACTCTTCTTGTTACCTTGATCATGGTGGGACGCTATGTCGCGGCTCTTGCCCGTCAAAAGGCGGTCGAGTCTATCTCCATCCGATCACTCCAGGCCCAGACTGCCTTTCTCATGGATAGCTCCAGCGCTTCCGAGGGACGAGAGATTGACGCCAGGCTGTTGCAGTACGGCGACTGGTTCAAGGTCCTCCCCGACACAAGGATCCCGACTGATGGGACCGTGGTTGTAGGCTCTTCAGAAGTCGACGAGTCCATGCTTACCGGAGAGTCGCTCCCAGTCGAGAAGCTCGCCGGATCGCAGGTGATTGCTGGAACCATAAACGGCTCCGGCGCCTTGGTCGTCCGTCTCACTCGACTTCCTGGTGATAACACCATCAATGCCATTGCCGCCATGGTCGACGAAGCAAAACTGTCCAAGCCCAAGATGCAGGAACTTGCCGATAAGGTTGCCTCTTTCTTCGTGCCCGTCGTCGTCGCCTTGGCTGTCGTCACTTTTGTCATCTGGGTGGCCGTTGGGATGGCCGCACAGGGCAAAACCGGGTCCGAGGCGACTGTTCAAGCTATAACATATGCTATCACGGTTCTCATCGTTTCCTGTCCTTGTGCCATCGGCCTTGCTGTGCCAATGGTAGTGGTGATTGCCAGTGGGGTCGCAGCAGAACGAGGAGTGATCTTCAAGTCGGCGGATGCGATTGAGGTCGCTTACAGGACATCCCACGTGGTTTTCGACAAGACGGGAACCCTGACTAAAGGCAAGCTTGCTGTGGCAGTTGAGCACTGCGTGGCAGGCCAGGAAGCCTCTTTGTCTCTCCTCTTGGGCCTGATCGGCAACAACCGACATCCGGTGTCCCTGGCCATAGCAAATCACCTCAGAAGCAAGGAAATCACGGCGGCGGATATCCCTGGCGCGAAGAGCTTGACCGGCCGAGGCTTGGAGGCCAAGGTGGCCGGCAAGACACTGCGGGCAGGAAATTCTCGCTGGTTGGATGTGTCGTGTCATTTCGCTGTTCAGCCGGTGCTGGCGCAGGGCTATACTGCATTCTGCTTCACTATCGACGGCGCACTATCTGCGGTCTATGGTCTCGAGGATTCGCTCCGACCAGACGCAGCCCATGTCATCACAAGCCTACAGAGTCGCGGTATCTCGGTCCACCTGGTCTCGGGCGACGACAATGGTGCTGTCCAAAGCGCAGCGACAAAGCTAGGCATCTCTGAAGACTACATTCGTGCCCGCAGCTCCCCAGCCGACAAGCGGGCCTACGTCGAAAACCTTCTCGGCGACGATCCCAATGACAAGAAGCCCGTCGTCGTCTTCTGCGGCGACGGTACCAACGACGCCGTTGCCCTCGCTCAGGCGACCATCGGCGTCCACATGAACGAAGGAACCGACGTTGCCCAGTCTGCGGCAGACGTGGTGCTCGTGCGTCCTGATCTGTCCGGCATCCTCACCATGATGGACTCCAGCAAGCGGTCCGTCAGCCGCATCAAGTTCAACTTTGCGTGGAGCTTTGTCTACAACATCTTCGCCGTGCTTCTAGCCGCGGGGGCGTTTGTGAATGCCAGGATTCCACCGCAGTTTGCGGGCCTTGGCGAGCTGGTCAGCGTGCTGCCCGTCATTGCCGCCGCCGTGCTCCTGCGATATTCCAAGATGTAGCGGAATAGCTGAAGGAGGTACGGTATGGCGACTTGAACATGCGTGCCGGTCGCCAACAAATGTGGGAAACTGTTTGTGGGTTGTCCGCCGAAATCGCACCTGTTTTGGGCAACGTCTGTACTCTGTGCATACTGCCCTGTTACTTTCTTTACAGTCCTTACCGACGGAAATAGCTCTACTGCCTATAGGCTCAAGGTCCTCTTGATCTTCATAAACGCACAATGTGTTGGAACAGAAGTCGTTTGCCATTCGTCGTGCTTGTGTTGGTCACCCTAGAAGCGCGACTCTCGGCTTCTTCTACAGATACGCCTTTGAAGTGCATCCTCAAATCATATTGGTGTACTTTTGCAGACTGCACTACCGAACATTGGCCATTTCCAATGAATGCATCGTCATCAACAGTCTTTTTCTCAAACCTGCAGTGACGTCTGTCACCAAGGCTGATGGCCTGGTGTTTCAGCCACTGTGGCGCAGCTGGCTGTGTGTAGTTGCACAGTCAGCAGGGAAGGAGGCGTCAGCCATTGAAACGAATCCACCACGTGTTGCCGCCGTTCAGAGAGACGCTGTTTCTGCATCCGTCGCAGCAACGCCGCTCCCTCTCTACGCCCCCTTTCGATCCAACCTCTTGATCCGCATCTTTCGCGTTCAGCTTCTCCTTCTTCTGTCTCTGTACGTTTACCGAATCGCCCCTCCAAGCGCGACTTGTACCCTGGGATTCCGAGCGACCGCGACGGGCTCCAGGCAGACGACCCGCCGTTGCCCCCGATACCCCTGCGCTTGCGCCAAAGGCAAGCCTGTGGACGCCGCCTCCTCGACGCGAAGCCGCGCTGGTCGCAGTTGACCGTCGAATCGCGACACTCAGACGCCATGGCTGTCGCATCCATCCAAGATCGGACCGCCGAGTTCAAGTCGGTCCTGGCACAGGCTCAGCGCCGGCAGAACTCGGCCAAGGTCGGCTCGCAGAGGAGATCCCTCTTGAGCGACTCGCAGAAGGCCGCCGCTAATGGCGACGCAAAGCCCAGCCGGTCCGACTTTGCGCGCAAGGCGGCCGAGATTGGGCGCGGCATCTCGGCGACCATGGGGAAGCTGGAGAAGCTGGCGCAACGTGAGCCTCCCCTTGAGTGAAGACATGGGGCGCACGTGGGAATCTAACATGGCCGTAGTCGCAAAGCGCCGCACACTATTCGACGACCGGCCAGTCGAGATCAACGAGCTCACGTTTGTCATCAAGCAAGATCTCTCGTCGCTGAACCAACAAATCGGCGCCCTGCAGACCCTCTCGAAGCAGCAGCACCCGAAGGCCGACCAAGAAGGCGAGCACAACAAAAACGTCGTCTACCTGTTGCAAGGCAAGCTCACCGATGTCTCGGTCAACTTCAAAGACGTGCTCGAGGCGAGGACAAAGAATATCCAGGCGTCCAGGTCACGGACGGAAAACTTCATCTCGTCCGTGTCCCAACACGCGCAGCCCTCACTGCAACAATCCGGATCGCCGCTCTACGGCACGCCGAACCGCGCGTCGCCGGCTCCTGGCTCCGACACACTTTCGCTGAACCCCGTCGGCGAGCAGCAGTTGTTGATGATGGAGGAGGCGCAGCCCACCAACACATACATCCAACAAAGAGGCGAGGCGATTGAGGCGATCGAAAAGACGATTGGCGAGCTGGGAAGCATCTTCGGCCAGCTGGCGACGATGGTTTCCGAGCAGAGCGACATGATTCAGCGAATCGACGCCAACACGGAAGACGTCGTGGACAACGTCGAGGGGGCGCAAAGAGAGCTGCTAAAATACTGGTCACGCGTGTCCAGCAACCGATGGCTGATAGCCAAGATGTTTGGTGTTCTGATGATATTCTTCTTGTAAGCCGCCGTTGCCCTGCCGCTGTGTGCATCTTGCTAACTCGACTCGCAGGCTTTGGGTTCTTGTTTCGGGCTGAGCTGATGTCGTGCTCGCGACGCAACACGTGCAGCGCAGCGTTTCGTAATGGACACCACTGGACGGCGGTATTCTTTGTATGTGTATCTTGTGGGCTTCGTGTTCATTCTAGAGGCGTCCGAACAGGGGACTAGATAAGACTTATTAATATTGGACTCGCAGCCCAGAGCTGCCCGGCACTGGACGCTTCAGATACGCAATTCCACCTCTGCCTGTCCTCTGGCAGCTGCATGACGTTCCGAGAGTTTATGTGCAATTCGTGTCTGGTGCCGCGACTGTGTTGAGCGACGTCAACCGGACTCGAGCCCGAGACGCCCCCGGCGCTAAAGATTGCACCTCCACCACGCCGACGTCGGTCTTAATTCTCCATGGCTGGATCCGGGGCGCCTCCCCACGCACTTCTCCATTGAGCGCGAGCCGCCGACGGGAACCTATTCCGGTTGTCGGTAGACCTGTGACATGTTGTGCTGGGGCGCTCCCTCTCGAGGAGAATATAATGGGCAGCATCCCGCTCCGGGCCGCGTCGCCGATTGTCGCAACTACATCACGTCGACAGACAATCCGCAGCCATGGCAGACACCAATTTCAAGCTCAACACGGGAGCCGAGATCCCAGCCGTCGGCCTGGGTACGTCGACCCCATGCTCCCTGCTACCCCGCCAATGCCGCAAAAGGTCAAGGAACTCACAACGGCTTCATGCTCGCAGGAACATGGCAGTCCAAGCCCGGCGAGGTCCAGGCCGCCGTCTCGTATGCGCTCAAGAACGGGTACAAGCTGGTCGACTGCGCGTACTGCTACGGGAACGAGGACGAGGTCGGGCAGGGCCTCAAGGAGGCGTTTGACGCCGGCGTGAAGCGCGAGGATGTCTTCATCATGACCAAGGCGTGGGCGACGTACAACACCAGGGTCGCCGAGGGGCTGGAGAAGAGCCTGAAGAGCCTGGGCGTGGACTACGTTGACCTGTACCTCATTGTGAGCACCTGCAGCGACTCGGCCAAGGGTGGATGCTGACCAAGGATGCAGCACTGGCCGGTTCTGTTGAACCCTGAAGGTACTGCCCTCCACGCATGTAAGTATACGGTGGCTCACGGAACGCACAGGAAACGACGACAAGTTCCCGACCCTCCCCGACGGCTCGCGAGACATCATCCGCACGTGGAACCACGTCGAGGCATGGAAGCAAATGGAGGCCCTCGTGGCCACGGGCAAAGCCAAAGCCATTGGCGTCTGCAACGTACGCCCTCGAACCAGCCACGACGCATCGGCAGCATTGCATGGGCTAACGTGACGCTTCTTCCGTCAAACAGTACAGCAAGCGATACCTCGAGGAGCTGCTGCCGCAGTGCAAGATCGTCCCCGCCATCAACCAGATCGAGAACCACCCCAGCCTCCCGCAGCAGGAGATTGTCGACCTGTGCAGGCAAAAGGGCATCCACATCGTCGCCTACAGCCCGCTGGGGAGCACCGGCAGCCCGCTGATGAGCGCCGCGCCCGTCAAGATCGCGGAAAAGAAGGGCGTCGGCGCGGGCACGGTCCTGCTCAGCTACCACGGTAAGTCGTGCCTTGCCCATGTTGGAAGCATCGTCGAATGGCGCTCACGGCGTTTCTCTAGTCGCGCGCGGGAGCACCGTCCTGGCCAAGTCGGTCACGCCGGCGCGCATCAAGTCGAACCTGGAGATTGTGCAGCTGGACGCCGAGGACATGGAGCTCCTGGACGACTACTCTGCCGACCTGGCCGGCAAGGGCGAGCTCAAGCGCTACGTGTATCCTCCATTCGGGGTGGACTTTGGCTTCCCCGACAAGTCGTAAGAAGGTATCAGCTCGCAGTTAATAGAATACAAATAGATGGCCTCGGATGCAATGACGTCTGGAAGCTACATGCTCTTCATAATTGATCCGTGCTCTAGCGTCAGCTACGCCTCCCCCTTCATGTCTACGACAACCTTGAGTACCAGCCGCCCGTCGTCGTCCTTGACCCTGCCGGCCATGGAAAACGCATCGCTGATCTTGTCCATGCCCTTGTAGCGATGTGTGACGAGCGTGGACAGGTCCGGCATCGACGCGGGCCGGTTGGAGAGCAGCTCGATGGCTCCCTTGTACGTGTTGGCGTACCGGAAGACGCCGATGAGGTCGACCTCGCGCAGCGCGGCGGCGGACATGGGCAGCGTGAGGATGGGGGTGCCCATGCCGATGATCATGACCTTGCCTCCGGGTTTGGTGGCCTGCAGTTGCTGTCAGCTACGACAAAGCATCGTGATTGTGGGCTGTACGCACGTAGATGGAGCTCTGGACGCACGTCTCCACGCCGGTGCACTCGTACACGGCCGAGACCTCGCCGACGGGCTTGCCCTTGACCTCGGTGGCCTTGATCTTGTCCGCCACCTCCTGCGCGTACGCGAGCTTCTCCTCGATGGTCTGCGGGCGCGCCATGGGCACCACGAACCCCGCGTCTGCGTAGCCGTTGGCGACGGCGAAGTCGACGCGGTCCTTTTGGATGTCGGCGATGACGACGGCGGCGGCGTTGTCCGCCTTGCTGACGGCGGCCGCGAGGAGGCCCACGGCGCCGGCGCCGAAGACGAGGACCGTCGAGCCGGCGGGCAGGCTCGCGCGGTCCCGGGCGTGCATGGCCACGGAAAGGGGCTCTATCACGGCGCCGAGGTCCAGGGAGAGGTCACTCGGAAGCCTGCATCGGTCAGTCACACGGGGTCGAGCAGGCGCGCGGGACGGCGATGGCTTCGTACTTGTGGCACCACCGCGCGGGGTGGTTGACCCTCTCCTGCAGCGTGCCCTGCGCGTGCGGGAACGCCTTGGCCGAGCTGCGAAACTTCATGCCCCGGCAGATGTTGTAGCGCCCCTGGTCGCAGAACTCGCAGCTCTCGCACGGGAGGCCGACCTCGAGGGCGACACGGTCCCCCGGCGCGAGCGAGCCCCCGGCAGCGGCCGCGCCGACGGCGACGACGGTGCCGCTGGACTCGTGGCCCAGCGTCAGGGGCTCGCGCACGAGGATGTCGCCGTTGCGGAAGTGGTTGAAGTAGTGCAGGTCGGAGCCGCAAAGGCCGGTGGACTGCACGGCGACCTGGACCTCGTCGCTGGCGGGGGGCGCGAGGGCGCGCTCCTCGAGGCGGAGGTCGCGGGCGCCGTGTAAGACGGAGGCGGTCACGCGTGAGGACATGATGTTGGCAGCTCGCTCGAGAGGTCAATAGCCGCGAAGAGGCTCTGAGAAGTGGTGACTGGAGTGGTGCCTCGGTTCAGCTGCCCAACGGATGGAACTGTGCCAGTGGAGAGAATGAAAGAGCAGAGCAGCCGTCGCACTCGAGAAAGAGCAGCTTGGGTGTCACAAACAGAGGCGGCGATGAGATGGAGGAGGCAGGCAATTCGCCTGGAGTTTCCACCCCGCTGAATCTCCGACGTCGCCCACTGCCCAGCGCGCCCGACGATGCCCGGCTTTTGCTCCATTGCAACTCTGCACGCCACTGCTGTTCCATTCGTCGCCGAGTTTCAATTGCCGCGACGTGGCGGCGCCGTGGAGCAGCTTCTGGGTCAGGCGGAGGCGGTGGCGGGACGGATGGAGAGCGGCTCCGCCGGAGAGTAATGCCCGAATAGGCAATTTGCGCCTGGCCTTGTGTCGGCGCAAGCTTTGGGCTTTATTTAAAGCAGGTCCCTATGTACACGGGCATGTTGCCATGGGAGAATCTGAACTGCCGACGATGGCATCGATGCGTGGCCGAGCGCAATGCGGGCTTGTCATCTCGACCGGTCCGGTACGCGGCCTCAAACCCACAGGCGGCTGAGGAGCTTGCTGCAGCTCGACATGTGCGGCACGCGACCGACTGACGGCCAAATGCCATCTATGCCATTGGGGGCGGCTGACTACAGCTTGCTGTGGACAGGCCCGACGTGTGGAAGACCACCCAGGGCTGGCGGTACGGCCTCCTGCTGTTGGGCTTACCGTTTATGCAAGGGTCAAAGACGAGCTCGAACACGAGGCTGTGTGGCTTCCCCACTTCCTCCTGCTTTGTCCCCGAGCCGCAACTCGACAACCACCGCCGCGCCGCCAATTCGCCCAGCAAACGCGAGGCTGCCCTGCGCGCGCAGTTTGCAGAGCGGCTTAAAGAGCGCCGTCGCGCTGCGAGACCCGTGGCCCAGCGACGAGGATCGAGACATGTCCGCCTGAGCGCCGCCCCTCACCGTCCCCCCCAGTCACGCGAGGAGTCGAGATATCTCGCCGGGCATCTGCTTCATGGCTCGGCGATGCAAGCGGATGCAGTACACATCTTCACATAGGCAAGATGGCTCAGCAAGAGTACGACCCTGTCCGGTCTGCAACTGCGTCGGCCCGCGTGCTCTCGCCCTCGATGAGACGGCAGACTGACCGCGTCCAGCCCCTACCAGCCGAGGCAGTTCACGAACCCCGGCCCGGCACCGAGGCCTCCCGTCGGCCACGCTCGTCCAAAGAGACCGCCGACGAGCCTGGCGAGCACCGCCATCTCGCCGCTCCCCGGCACCACCACGTCCACGTATACGGGCTCGACGGTCCCCCTACCGGTGGCGCGCAGGAAGCACAACACCGCAGCCGGCTTCGAGCCCGCCCTCTCCCGGAGGCGGGGCTGGGCCGCCGTTCGCGAGGGCGGCTTCCTGCAGCCCTGGAAGCAGCGGCATCTCGTCATGCGCAAGGAGTGGCTCGACTTCTCCAAGGCCGAGGGCGAGAAGCCAGCCTACACGCTCTTTCTGCGCGACGTGGTGGGCATCGGGCGCGTCGAGACGACGACTCCCACGTTTGAGATCAAGCGCAAGCTCGATGGTCCGTCCACGAGCCCGGGCGAAAAGGACGGCCAGGCGCGCACGCTGCAGATCAAGACCAAGACGGAGGACGAGCTGTACACCTGGATGGACCGCATCTACAACGCCTGTCCCGGCTTGGGCGGCGTGAGCAACCCGACCAACTTCTCCCACGCCGTCCACGTCGGCTTCAACCCGGTGACCAGGGAGTTTGTCGGACTGCCGCCGGAGTGGATGGCGCTGCTGAGCGCCTCTGCCATCACCAAGGAGGATTATGCGCGGAACCCGCAGGCAGTCATCGAAGCTGTCGACTTTTACTCTGACCTCACGAAGCGGACGGAGAACCCCGACGAGTACCTTGCTCTGTCGCCGACCCATGTTACGGAGGAGCCCGTCAAGCGGAGGTCGGTGCGGAACGCACACCCCCGGCGACCCAGAGCACACGAGCAGACGCAAGAGGAGTGGCCCAGGCCGCCGACTCAGACGCCCAGGGCTCCTCTGCGTCGAGTTGAAGGCATCCAGGCTCTGAGGCCGCCGCCGCCGCCACCTCCCCCCAAGGCTGCCGACACCGTGCTGCAGCCGTTGCCATTGAGGGTGCAAAAGCCTGAGCCGCCGCCGCAAGCTCTCCCAGCCAGTCTGCCCAACAAGGAGATGCCCACTCCGAAACAGCAGGAGCCGGCAGAGACAAAGGCGCCGGAGGCCAGTGTGACTGCCATCCCGGTCCCGTCGAAGCGGAGACAGGCCATACGCAACTTGACGACCTCCGAGGCCGAGATCATCGCAAAGCTGCAGGCTGTCGTCTCAGACGGCGACCCGAACCTCTCCTACTCGCGGCAGAAGAAGATTGGCCAAGGCGCGTCAGGCTCCGTCTACGTGGCCAAGATCAAGGACACGGCCGTCGGAATAGCACGGGACATCCTCGCCCAGCGAGGCAGCTCCACGCGCGTGGCCATCAAAGAGATGAACCTCGCTCGCCAGCCGCGCAAGGAGCTCCTGGTGGACGAGATTATGATCATGAAGGAGAGCCGACACCCGAACATCATCAACTTCCTCGACGCCTTCTTGTTGAACGAGAACAGGCAGCTCTGGGTCGTCATGGACTACATGGACGGCGGCGCGCTGATTGGCATCATCGACAACAACCCGTCCATCTCGGAGCGGCAGATTGCCACCATCTGCAGAGAGGTATGTTCTGCGGTTGCAGGTGCGTGACGTCGCCAAGCTGACGCATCCACAGACGTGCAAAGGGCTGCATCATCTTCACGCCCAGGGGATCGTCCACCGAGACATCAAAAGCGACAACGTCTTACTGGACAAGAACGGCAACGTCAAGATCAGTGAGTCCTCCCCGCGTGCGCCACCGACCCCGGCACTGACACCGACAGCCGACTTTGGCTTCTGCGCGAAGCTCACGGAGCGGCGGTCGAAGCGCGCCACCACGGTCGGGACCACGTACTGGATGGCCCCCGAGGTCGTCAAGCAGAACAAGTACGGCACCAAGATTGACATTTGGTCCCTCGGCATCATGACCATCGAGATGGTCGAGATGGAGCCCCCCTACATGGACGAGGAGCCCATGCGGGCGCTGTACCTCATCGCCACGACCAAGGCTGGCCCGCCCCTGAGGGACCCCGACAAGCTCAGCCGGCCGCTCAGGGAGTTCCTCGCCGTGTGCCTCTGCGTGGATGCGCAGCAGCGCGCCACGGTGGAGGAGCTCCTCGCGCACGAGTTCCTGCAGTCGTGCTGCCCGCTCGAGGACCTGGTGGATCTGCTGGCGTTTAAGAGCTAGATCTACAGCGGTAACTCAGACGTCCATGGGCGTGTGCAGGAAATGCAGCGCGCTCGGCGGGTGACAGTCATGAGATAGTGTACGGAGTAGCGGCAGAGGCAATGAACCGCCCTTGGGGCTGCAGGGACTAATCGACCGTTCAACGACAATGGGTCAAAGAGTTGGATCGGCGCTGCTGAGCGTGTGCGATACGCAACGCTCTGCAGAGCAAGGTGCCGTCTCAGAAGGTGCCGTCTCATTTGATAGCTGGCTTGGGTGGCAGAGCGGTGTCGAGACACGCAGATGCGGCTTACGTGGTAGATAACTCCGATGTTAGTGATATGTGCTGCGAGATACGGATAGCTCGTGATATTTGATAGTCTATACCCCGGGCTTTATCAGTTCAAGGCTCAACCTGGTGACGGTTGCAGATTGTCTGCAGATTGACAGGTCGAATGGCAACTGGGACTATGCTGCAACGGGCAGTTGGGCTCCGGGCTCGGACCTGACGACGGCAAAAAATGGGTCGCGCTCCCAACGTCGTCGGACTGGTTTTCGCCTCCGGTTCGGCCGTCAATCTGTTTATTCTCCCACCAGACTTTGGCCGTGGGTGGCGGTTCAAAGCAGCATGACGACCAACGAAAGGACGCCGCTGATTCCCAAAGAGGAGGCCAGCGGGAAGAGCTTCACGTCATGGCTGCAGACGGCCGTGAGCGTCGAGAACCGCATCCTCTTCGCGGGGTTCCTCATCACCCTGGCGTTTAGCTACACGCAGGTCCCGTACGTCCACATGGCCCTCTGAGGCGCCATGCCCTGACAGATTCCAGGCTCTTCTACGTTTTCCATCTCATGGAATGCGATACCTTTTACGACTCGCACCCGCCGTACGAGGGCGCGGGGGACCGGTGCGGCAGAGACGAGATCACCGCCGGGACGGCAACGCAGTTTAGCATTCTCGGAATGAGCACCACACTTTGCGGTAGGCAATGCAGCCGCCACGAGACTGGCCTGGACACCCCTAACGCTCGAAAGGGACGCTCAACCTCTTTGTGGCCGGGTGGATGGTCAAGAGATTCGGCCCCCGGACTGCACTCATGGCCCAGACGTTTGTGCCGGCGATCCGCGTCGCCACCCAGATCCTCGGCGTCGTGGCCGGCAAGAGGACCGGCGTGCTCATCATCCAGAGCACCCAGCTCATCACCATCTTGGGCGGGCCGGTGGGCTACATGTAAGGCTCCGAGACCGGTGGGTGGCCCTGTCGCTGACCTGAGACAGTCTCGTCGTGAACATCATCGCAGGAGAAGTCGTCCAGCCTGCACGGCGAACCGTCGTGTTCGGACAGCTTCAAGGGTGTATCATGCTGGGGCAGGGGATCGGCTATCTGGGTAGGAATACCCAATTCATGAGATGGCACATGACTGACGGTTCGCAGCTGGCGGCATGATTGGCGACGCCATCAATATTAGAGCGCCATTCGACGTTGCTTTCGTCTCATTCATCATCGCGGGGATATATGCGCGGCTTGCGCTCCCGTATATCTCCCCCGACTCCATGTCCGATGGCAAGAAGCCGGGCCAACAAGGCGTTTCGGGCTTCCTGGCGCCGTTGAAGATTCTTGTGCCACAGCGGGTTCGACTCGGCAATGGCAAGGTCACGAAACACTTCGGAGTGATATTCCTGTGCGCCGGCATCTTTCTCGGAGTTGTACGTCCTCTATCCACGTGCAACACGAATCCCCCGATTGTTGCTGATGCAGATGTCAGCTCGCAACTGGCTATGCCCCTCTCCTCATCCAGATGTACGCCACTGCGGCGTTCGACTTTGACCAAGCCGACAACGGCTGGCTCATGTCCGAGTTTGCCTTTATGCGGAGCCTCTTCCTCATATTCCTCTTCCCGCGCATAATCGCCTGGGGGCGGCGGCTGACCCCACCGTCTGCGCCTCCCGCGGAACGGTCTGATGCGGAGACTTCGGCGTTGCTGCCAACCGACCCTGGGGGGTTCGACGTGGCGGCAGGCGAACAGGTCGACGAAGAACCCGTGGAGCTTCCGAAGAATGACGCCGGGCGCGACGGCAGTCTCTTCGACCTCGTGTTTCTGCGATGGAGTCTTTTGGTGGACGGAGCGCTCACAACCGTCGCGGCGTTTGCGACACGCCGGTGGCACATATACCTTGGTAGGAAAGACCTCGTCAGCAACTGAAATGCTTATTCTGACCTCAACAGCCGCGTTCCTCCTGCCCTTTGGGTCAGGATCTGCACCTGCGGCAAAGGGGGTCATCACAGAGATGTGCGCCGAGTCTCAACGAGCAGATGCCCTGAACGCGGTGACGCTCGTCGAAAACATTGCGAGACTGGCGACTCAGGGCTTGTTCGGATTCGTGTTTGCTAGCCTGGCAGAGGTGGGCAAAGCATATGCCACGTTTTTCTGCAACGCGGTAAGCAAGGCGTTCAATAGCATTGTGAAATACAACCTAACATGTGTCGCAGGCCGTTGCTGTTATTGGAATGGGTGTGCTGCTGCTGTCCAACTTCCCGCCTGCGGATAGCTCCCTCATTGACGAACACGAGGAAGACGCGGTTGATGAAAGCGAGGCCGCGCTATGACGACTTGACGATCTAGCATGTATATTGGGGCATTGTGACTGTCTTTTCCTCTCACATCTGGAGACATTTCGGAGATGGAGTTCCGATTGGACGTGCGAGGAATATGGAGTAGAGTATACTATTCTCCCAAGATAAGACTTGGTGATGAAATAATAACCACGGTACAGGAAAGCGTCCTCCGATTACTCGTGACCTGTGATGGGAACCTACATCAAGCCTGGCTGCCGTTTCTGTTTCTGCGCTTGCGTTCTTCATTTCACGTGTACGTCACTTCAGTGGCACAAGTGCGTGGCATGTACTAGTTTCCTCTTGGGACGCCTTTCCTGAGTTACAAATCATGAGCCGCGTGAGCTGGGGCCCCAGTCCACAACGACAAAGGAGTGGAAGCCGCCACAACTGGCCCGGCATGAACAACATTTGGATCCCGAGATCCCAACCCGCCTTCCAGCAGAGTCCCTATATCACAAGGGTCCCACTCAAAGAGCGAGGCAGTTGAGCAGAGCAATGTTGACGAGCGTGCCCTGGACAAACAGTTACTTCCTGGCCCAACGGGACACCAAGGGGGACTTACAACGGGGGCCGCAGTGTTGCAGCAGTAGGCGTTGTTGCAGTTGCTGCCGAGGACCTGCACGACGCAGTTGAGGAGGCCGGTGCAGCAGACCTGTCTCTGGCCGTTGTTCGAGCAGGGGGTGCGAGCCTGGACCTCGGCGGGCGCGGCGGTGGCAGTGGCGGCCAGGGCGACGATGGAGAGGGCGGCGGCGTACTTCATGTTGGCGGCGGGCTGAGTTGGACTCGTGGTTGTTGGATAAGTGAGGAATGGGTTGTAAGAGGAATGTTGATGCTGGTTGTTGCTGGCTGGGTTGACTGAGGTGGAAGCGAGCTGCTTTATAGACGTTCGGGGCGGGTGTTGCTGACTGACAGCCAACTCCTTGACACGATCAAACAGCCATCGTCATGATATGGCCAGGATTCCCTTCATCACCGGGGTGGATCGGCATCAATAGTCTTCTTTCCCGGCCTCCCCGTCGAAGCCATCGTGGGTCCGGTCAGCCAGCCGTCAAGCCAACCTGACAGCACGAGCCGCTGCACGGAAACCGCCGTTGAGTGCCCGGCAGGCCAGGCCGGAGGTGAGGTCCGTCGACGAGCGGGATACTCTCCTGCAGGAGGCTTTTCTGCAGGCTCCGCCGTTGTAGCTGCAGCGTCGAGCGATACTCTTTCCTAGGTCGGTTAGACGCCACCGCGGCTCGGGCATGCATAGAGTATTTCTCCGTGAACTCCGCCACAGGAGCATCCGTACGGAGCAGTGCACTAGCTCGGCCGCGTCGAGTGGCAGTTGCTTCGCGGCTCCGTCATGCTACAGGCTGCGTTCTACGGCTGTTCCGCCCTTCACGTCGCGTCACAGGACGATCTCGTCCACACGGCCGGAGCATTGACTGCAGAATCGTGTCTCGTCAGCTCGTGGAAACAGGCTTGGCAGGGGGCCGACAACGCAACCACACCCTGCGAGGCCCGTGAGGCTGACACGGGAAGTCAGCAACACAGCGCCGACCCCAAGCCACCTGTTCATCAATATAGACGGAAGAAGACGATTGGACGCGACGATCCGCCGACTCCTGCCCTGTTGACATGTTCTTCGTAGCTGGCCAACGGAAGACGCCCCATCCAGGCTCTGCCGCCTGTGGCTGGCTTGATGCAGCGCGGGTGAAGATCCATCGGGCCCGCGTGGCCCGCGCCATCTGCCGATGAGGCGGGCTGACGTCTCCGGCCAAGTCTGGGGTTGGGGAACGGCGGGGTGGGATGGATGCCGTCTTGCGGGACAAAGCAAGCAACATGCCGCGATGTGGTTCGCGACACACAACTTTGAAGTCGTATTGCTATTGCTAGTCAGGCCACGCATTGATTAGGACGGAGGATCATCCTCTTTACCCTCGACTCTTCACTCTGCTCCCCGCTGTCAACATCCCGCTCTCAGGTCTCAGCCATGTCTATCACCCATGTGGGAGCCACGGCTGCAACACCGCGCAATGCCCACCTCCAGACGCACGGCATCGACGCCTGCCGCATCTCGCGATCCTTCAGACAAGCTTCGCGCGCAGGTCCTCCCGCAGGTGGCGAACACCCCACCACCGCGCGGGAAGCCACGCGCAGAGTTCATTGGCCCGGGCCGGGTCCCTCGCCCGTGTCACTTCTCCTGCCGCTGTCGGCTAATACTTGGCGGCACAGGCCGTTCATCTCACCGGCCTGGCATTGACAAGGTGTGCGAAGCAGGTTTTGACCTGTTGACCTTCGGCGGCGCAGCAACGAAGAGGAAGAGCGGCAGTGGCAGCCTCGCTCACGTGTCCTCCCCCCTGTGTCCGTCAAACGGTTCCGGGGCTGCCCAGCCAGCTCGTGTGGCAAACTGGATCCCGGTATGCTTACAGCTACGTCATTTCCTTGACAACTGCTATGCTTGCAGTTGTCCGCAGAGTACGCCTCCTTCGCCACCCACATACACCGCGAGGTTCACCACCACTTCCGCCCCCTCCCATCAGTCACACCGCTCAACACTCTTGTTTATCCATCCCAGCCCCCACGATAGAAATACGAGCTGTTACAATTGGAAAAGGGACTGTTGAAGCCACATTGGTCTGTGTTCTACTCGTAGAGTCGTATTGCATTCATCATTTGCCGCCGGCAACCTTCCGCCACCAGCATCTGTACCCCCAAAGCCACAACCCCCTTCAGACTGTAAACCCTCATGTGGTGATGCTCGCACTCAGCTTCCAAAGCCTCTCTGCAAGCCTCAAACAAGTTGCATGAGCACGGACGTCTCACACTGCAGTCTTCCAAAAGTAAATCCTGTTTTTTGAGTGGACCATTGTCAGCCGCCGGTGAGGCCAGGAATATTGACAGCTGGACAGGGATAACCAGCAAAGTGTACGATCTAGGGAGGCTCAGAGGCGGCGGAGATGAAGTTGCGGCCCCTCCACCAATACTCTTTAGTGACCTGTCAGAGCTGCAGCACGGTCATAAATCCCATGTTAGAAGAACCCATCATATTACGCAGAAGGTCTGTTCCAAACGCTGTTGTACTTATTGCAACAATCTAGGTGGCACCAATGCTCCGTCCGTGGCCGGTCGGCAGTCGAGGAGTTCCTGGAGAGACACACACACGAACGGGCGCTTCGATTTAGTACTCATCGGATTATTTTGGCTTCGCTGTTGGCCGGAGTTACCAATTAATCGCCGCGCTTTGCTCTGGATTTGTTTGATAACATGCTGAACCGGTCAGGTTGACCGGTTGCTGCGGGCTATGCTGTCGCTGCCGTTCTAGCCGCGTCGTGCATCGTCGCCGCGAGCAATGTTCTCACTGTTTGAAGACGTTTCCCCGAAATCCCCCATGCCTGCCGTTGCTGACAATTCGTGTGCCGCGGAAATCAAAGGACGATGTATAGGCCCAGCTCTCGCTTCGTCACACTCCTGCGCATGCTGCGCCGCACATGTCCCAATGGCACCGTTCACAAACCAGATGCTCAACGCGAAGGGCTTCGCGTTGGCCTGAATATAGAACGGAAGTACTTCAGAGACGGCAACTCGTTCATAAAGCGCAGCCTTCGCCTTCACAATGGCAAGTCAACCCTTTGCCGGCACAGTCCTCGTGCCCCGGTTTGGAATGGAGCGAACTATGTATGAGGCTGCCGCCATGCGGTTCATCGCCGAGAAGACTAATATCCCAGTCCCTAAGCTACATGCTTGCTTGAGATAACGAAGCCGCGTACCTTGTCATAGAATACGTCGAAGGCGTGACTATGAACGAGCTCAATCCTGGTGAGAGGAAGACTGTGGAGACGGAGCTGGGAGGTTTTCTAGAGACTCTGAGGGCGTTGAAGTCTGACTCATGGGGCGGTTCTTCTGGGATGTAAGTTCTCGTGACCCCGGGCTGTTTCTACTTCGCTGTGAGCTGACCCCATGCGTGTAAATATCCCACAGTACTGTGTCATGGCCAAGACACCTCGCCAAGAGTGGAAGATGAAACCGAGAGTCGGAGGACCTCGTCTTCTGCCACAATGACCTTTCCACACACGTAATTGTTGATCTAACCATGTTGAGGGCCAAGGCCGTCACCGACTGGGAATATGCAGGATTTTATCCCATCGAGTTTGAAGGGTATTCTTTCGACGTCCAGGGCTATCCGTCGCGCTGGAGGGAGAGGTGGACGATGAACATGAATTGGTGGACGTAATGTTGAAGAGTGCAGTGATGTAGAGGTATGGCTTTCACTTTAGAACGCTTCCGTGAGAATATACGAGAGAAATCTCGTGAGCCAACATTTGATCGTTGCGCCGTTGACGGGAAGCAGCTTCTTGGAGTGTAGCTGATGGCGAAATACCTGTCAGTGACTACTGTGGTGGAACCATGAGCTGAGATGCCTCAATGCATTGTTTCCAAACTCGGATATATAGAATTACTCAAGGTAACTTGCTAGAAAGGATAATTACAAGTGTGTTATCCTGGAACTTTGTAGCTGGAAGTCAGCTAGCAGGGGATCAACTGCCGGCAGTTGTCGAGACTGCTGAACCCAGCTGGCCAATGATACGACGCGCCTCTCCATGACTGGAACATACGACATACTCCAAAACTCGAGTCCCCATTGTTTGAAGTTTAGTCACTTTGGGTAGCTTGTGGATGCGGCGCGATGAATGTGTTTGGAGGGAGTGTTCCTGACCCCTCATCCACCACCCAATACATCATTGCTCGTCATAGCCGGTTTATCGCCACATGAAGCCGACCACGTGGGTGCGGTAACTTTGCCGCACATCGCCCTCAACAAAAGCTGCCGGCTGGGACCGCCGGCATTCTCACCTGTCAAGATCACAAGCGCAAAGCCCCGGTCGACAACCGCGTCTGCAATGGAAAGGCACCGATACGTGCAACTCCGGCCTGCACCCTCGGCAGTCCGGGCCGAGCCAGACGGCACCTCGTCCCAGGAGCCTCTGGAGGCCAAGAGGCGTCGCGTGGGCGTCTCTGTCGCCTGCAACACTTGCCGGCGGAAGAAGATACGCGTGCGTTGTGGTTTTCAAAACTCGCTGGCCCCATCTCTGCCGTGCGCTTCGCTGGCTTACACGGGCTGCTCATAGTGCGATGGACAGCACCCGACCTGCTCGCAATGCCGCGAGCAGCACGCGCACTGCGAATACCGCGAAAAGTCGCCGCTGATGGATGAATCCAACAAGCTCCTGGTGGAGGTTGTCCGCATCCTCAACGACCTCCCGAGGACAGAGGTCATGCGCGTCCTGGGGACCATGAGGGGCGAGACCGACGCGTCCACGATCCTGTCCGCCCTGCGAGGCGGCATGGAGGCCCAGCAGCAGCCGCGGCCGTCCGATCTGTCGACGGCGGCTGCCATCATGGCCAGCGGGTTCGAGGCCCTGGAGCTGGAGGCAGAGAACCCCGTCGCGTATCCGAGTCTGCCGCCGCTTGATGCTGGCGCTTTGCGCAGCGACCCCTATCGGGGGCTGACCGAGTCCGCGGTTAGAAACTCGTCTCTTCCGTACGTTGCTTTCGGCCGTGTTGTCCGACGCAGCCCAAACTCGGACGCTGATGGTCACCGCAGAAGCATACGCCCGGCGAAGAGCATTCTCGGGACAACGGAAACTCGCCGCCATACCGTCGGTGGACCGTCCCGGGAGCTCGACAGAGAAAACTTGCCGAAACTGTGCGACTCTCGCCTGCGTCTCTTGAACATCCGACACTGGACGACTGTCGACGTAAGCAACGACGTCGCTGCTCGCTGCGTTTATCTGTACCTGGAGACCGACCACCCTCTCCTGGGGCACTTCGATCCCGAGCTCTTCGTCCTGCACCTAACCGCACAGTGCCACGAGTACTGCTCCTCGCTGCTCGTCAACGCACTGCTGTGCTGGGCAAGCGTACGCCGTCCACCAGAAACACCCGCCGTCGAGCCCCGCTGACCGACAAACAGCAGATGTACAGTGCCATTGATCCGCACACCAACGCGCTGACGGCTCGCTTCTGCGCCGAAGCGGAGCGGCTCTGGGAGATGGAGCGCGGGACCAACTCGACGGTCAACATGGCCGCGGCCCAGTTCCTGAGCCTCGGCTATTTGGGCCAGGGCAGGGACCACGCCGTGCTGCGGTATCTGGAAGAGGCATGCAGCATGGGCATCGAAATGGGATTGTTCGGCGTCGAGGACGGTGCTGCCGCGGCGAGGAATGCTAGACTGACGGGAGAGCCGCAACGAGCTCACATGTACGCGGCTTGGGGCGTTTTCAACTGGATAAGGTGCGTCTCCCCTCTGTTGTTTCCGACAGCATTCTGCAGTATGCTGACTCGGGGCCCGTAAGCATGATGTCGCTGTTCTATCATCAGCCGGGCTTGCACTGCCCAAGATATCCGCCGCGACTCCCGATACCTGAGTGTCACCCTGAGTACGAGACGGTCGGCTTGGACAGTCCCTACGTGACGCACCCGCCAACCCTTCCGGCATACATGGGAGGGACATTCCCGTATCTCTGCCATTTCTGGCGCATCATGCACGAGGTGAGCCTGGCATACTACTCCGATGGCAGGCCGCCATCCGACGACGGTACCACTCTCCGCTTCGCCGAGTTCAAGTTCCGGGAACTGCTCGCGTGGAGCAACAACCTCCCGCTGCATCTCTCGCGGAATGACCCAAGCCCACATCACGTACAGATATTGCAGTGAGCCTCTTCGCTACTAGTCAGGACTGCCCTCCGGCTCTTGACTGCTGATTCGGCTGCTGACACGCGCACATAGCCTCTGGTTCCACGCCGCCGTGCTCGACATCTTCCGGCCCTGCGTCCAGGGCCTGTCGCAGAGCAAGCGCCGCCTCAAGACCTTTTCGAGCCCGGCCAGCTCCCCCGCCGCCGTCTGCGCGGCGTCGGTCTCCCAGCTGAAGCGCCTCATCATCAACTACCGCCTCAACTACCCGTCGTCGACGTACACCATCCTGTGGCACACGGCCCTGGTCTACGTCGCCAACGCAATGCTTCAGAATACAAAGGAGGAAGGGTGGTTCTACTACTTTTTGCTCTGCGTGTACGGATACGAGGGGCTGAGTCGGTCGTGGCGAGTCGCCGAGGCCATCTCCAAGGGCCTGCTGTCGATGACGTTACGGAACGGCGACATCTCGAGCCTCACGGCGCGCAAGATCCTGCTGGACCTGCAGAGCAACAGCCTCGGTCGCGTCCCGGGGAGGATTCGCGCGACGTTCATGGTCGACTTGGACCTATCGCTGTCGGATCCTGGCTCGGCCACGGCGGAGAACCTCGCCGAGCGCTTTGAGGACAACGCCATGTTGCAGGACTATACCAATGTGTTGGATGGTGAGGAGCTGATTTGAGGGTCATACAGCCCGTGGAGTTTGACAGGAATATCACATCGGGGGGCGTATTTTCTGGAGCCGAGTTAAACCTCAACCGTTTAATAATAGCGTGCCTCTTCTGACAAGCCACCTCCTCCATTTGAGCCACTGCAGTGAGGTCACTATGGCCAGGTGGCCAGGTGTGCAAGAAAGCCATTGCAACCAATTCATTTGTGCGTACAGGCGAAAGGAGTAGTTGCACATATATTGCTACGTTTTGTGCCGTACACCATGTCTGGAATCGCAACGCCCCAAGATCCCTTGCCTCCGCCCACATGCAGTCAAACATGGAACCAGATACCAGGATTATGATTCACACGCCCCAGTCGCGTGCTCCCTATATTCATCGCTCTATATGTACTCTAGATGAACAGGAGAGTCGACACGTCACTAGATGCCAATGTCTTTGAACTCCTTGTAGCACGAGTCACCGACGTCCTCGTCCGTCCAGCCCACGCAATGCCAGCACTTCAGGAGCCCGTTGGGGTCGTACCTCTTCTTGATCTTGAGCAGCTCCTCGTAATGGTGGCCAAAGTACTCCTCTTTCCAGTCCACGATGAAAGGGTTCGCCTCGTTCCTGTAGGCGCCGCCGCCGGGGGTAAGCTCCCTGATCGTCTCGGTCTGCTTCTGCATGCCCTTGACGACCTCGACGCGCTCCTCAAACGTGCTGTTCCACTGCCAGTAGGCGGGGTTGCCGTACTCCCAGAGCGAGGTATACCACGCCGGCTGGACGGATGTCGCCTTGCGCCAGCCATTGTAGACGTAGGGGGAGACCACGGGGATGTACGGCAGGCCGCCGCCTTGGACAAAGTCGCGGAGGTGGGACTTGTACTTGTCGCTGAGGTCGGCTCTGGTGAAGACGTCGGTGGGGACCAGACGGGTGTTCAGGATGCTGAGGCCGCCAACGGCGAATGCGCCGCTCAAGACGTACTTGTCGAAGAAGCTGTACCAAGTAGGCAGCACGGTGATGTTAGCCGTGCCGCCGTGCTTCTCGACGTACGACACGATCTTGGCCAGCGACCTGGTCGCCGCCTCCTGGGTCGCCATCTTCGGCGTGACGTGGACAAAGTAGTTGCCGTAGATGTGGCCGCCCCAGCCGTCCTCCGCCATGTCGACGGCCGTATCGACGAGCAGTTCCATGAAGCCCTTGACCGCTTCCTTGTCCTTTGCGGGGACCCCGACGGACGCCACGCCGAGAGCCATGGCCGGCTCGACGAGATGGGTCGAGTCGATGACGACGCCGAACGTGCCGCCGCCGCCGCCGCGCAAGGCCCAGAAGAGGTTGCGGTTCTGGCACCTGTTGGCGACGCGCACCTTGCCGTCCGGGGTGGCGACGGTGAACTGCAGCACGCGGTCGGCGCCGAGGCCGTACACATTGCTGAGGACGGAGTGGCCGCCGTTCTGCACCCAGCCGCCGGAGAGCCCCACGGTGGGCGAGTAGCCGCAGAGGATCGTGACGCCCTTCTTGTCGGCAAACTCGTAGGCTTCGCCGCAGTTGACTCCGGCGCCGGTCGTGATGGCGTTGAAGGTCTCGTCGGAGGAGCACCCCTCGGGCACGAAGCCCTCGTCGTGGTGCAGCGACCTCAGGTTGCGGGTCCACAGGAGCAGCGCGCCCTTCTGGCTATTGTCCTCCATGAAGCTATGGCCGCTGTTCTTGATGGCCAGCTTGCTGCCCGACAACCTTGCATACTTGAAGGCCTGGACGGCGTCGTTGGCCTCACGGACCTCGACGTAGTACGAAGGGACATTGCCCTGCTTGCAGTCGACGTTCTCCGTGGCGCGACCGTTGCCGGGGTTCTTGGTGTCCAGGAGGCACTTGTCCGCAGAGGTCTTGTCCGAGGCGCAGATGGAAGACTGCTCGTACATGTACGCGCCGGGGAACTGGTTCCGGTACGTCGGCGAGGAGTAGTTGGCCTGGCGCTCGGCGCAGAGGCCGTCGTCTCGCCCGACATGCTTGCCCTCGTATATGGAAAAGCAGGGCTTCGCGAAAGGCTCGTTGACGTACACGCGCCCGCCGAGACTGTCGTTCAGTGCCCGCATGTACTGCTCTTGAGAAGGGGCGGGATAGGTGCCGGCTGCCAGGGAGGCAAACACGCCGTATAGGAGCATGAGGCGTTGCGGCGCCATGGTGTCGCTGGGGTAAGGGACTGACTGGCGACTGTAGCTGTCTCAGAAGGCGGTCTCGAAATGAAGCAGGATCTGGGGTCGAGCTACATCCATCCACACGAAGAATGATTAGATGGAAAGTCTCACCTGGGGCACTCACCTGCGGAGGCCGCCACCGAAGCGTTTATGTATTTGCCATCAACCATGAACATGCGGACTCGGCGGGTCGACTCTCTCGCAGACTGGAGACTCCTGGAGTCTCTCGGGACTACCGGCGCTCACATCGGATTTGGGAATAAGAACAACGGGAAATGACCGGCGGTGGAGCTCGAGCTATGGGCTGACACTGACAGTAGCTTCAAAAGTGCGACCCGACACTAACGAGACTCAGTTAACGCCCACTCCGGTTTCCACATGATAGGACTACTCTCCAACTGTCCCATTCTTTCTGTTGAGTCCTTATACGATACAGACACAAGCAAGGGCACTGACACACTCTTGTTTTGAAACAATTCTAGAAAGTCTGCAATTCGGCCCACAGCGGCCAGTATGGCCGTATTCGCATGCATGTACGAGTAACGCTCATGAATTGAAGCAGGGATCAAACACCATCCTACGCTGCGGGTTGCTGCGCCGCAACCTGGCAGCCACCATGCAGAGGCGCTGACCAACACTCAATGCCACTCCAGGGACAGTCGTTCTCATCCTTGCTGTCAGGCAGGCAAGCTGAGCTCGCTTGTTGCGCACGCTGTTTCGCTTTTGGAAGGTGGTTTCTCTCGTTTATAGAATGCCTCACACCCGACAACTAGAGTTGTTGCGGGGGTAGTCCGAACATTACCTTTCCTTTACTCCGTACGAATATGTCGAGTGTGCATCCCTCTTTGTGGTTCCTGTTTCACGTAAGACGACCTCGTTAATAGCGGCGGCTTCTCACCATGTTATGAAGCAGAGGCAGCTACATGCATGTGGCAACGAGCAGAGGTACTGTTGGGACCCCCGCTTGTACAATGCCGATACACGTCGGAGTATGTACGCCTGCAACCTCATACAGGCCTCAAGCCACCTGTAACTCGGCCGCGTGGCCCGGGGCTTTGATTCCTCACGCCAGCAACTTCCATATCACCATGTTGGAAGCCCCTGGCAGCGGCGTAGCCACGTCCCAGGCTACTGCAAATGCAGCTAGCATGGCACAAGTACTCATATACTCCGTAATTGGCAAGCTCGACTCTTTCGGAGTACAGCTCCCCGCCAGCAAAGGGGCCTGGGTTCTAGGCCTTTGATCGAGGGTCTTTTTGTCAAATAACGCCGGCTCGGCATGCTAGCTATACCTCGGGCTTCCTATGGGAAATTCCGCTGCGGCTACCCGTACCGAGCAAAGAATCATGGTGCTTGGTCGACTCGCGCTCAACACCAGCCGTCGTCTTTATCGCCCGTTCACTATACGTAAATAGAGCAGGGCAGCGGGGATTGCCCTTCGAGCGCTTCTTCTCTCGCAAACACGGCCCTTCCTGTGTCTCCTGTTGCGGATATCCTCGTCGCCAGGCCTGGCGCAATGGGCAGCGACTTTCCAGAGTCGGAGGAGGCGGCGTATTGGAGAAGGGTCACGACCGCCGTCCCGTTGACATTCACCATCCTCGCGACCATCGCTTACATGCTGCGGGTATACGCCACGCGAAAGGTCTCGTCAAAAATCAGGGCGGAGGATGTCTTGATGGGATGCGCCGTGGTGCTCATGTGGGGAGACACGGCGTCTGTTCTCTTGAGTCAGTCGCGATACCTCGGTGCTTGTACGTGCGAGGCGACGCAGGAGATGGCTAACTGAGACGTATAGAGGCATTCAACGGCGTCGGAGTCCCTGATAACCTGTTGCCACACTACAGGCAGATTCGATTCAAGCTTGTATGTCATAATGAGGGGGCAAGTCGTACATGCGGTAGCTGATACTTCGGTCCTTCCTAGGGCTCATGGCTCGTCATCAAGTTTTGGTCCAGCTCGATGATATGCGCCAAGCTCTCCATCATTCTCTTCCTACGGCGCGTTATCGGGGTCAGAAAGGCAGTTCGCGTGGCCCTGGACATCATGGCGGTGGCCGTCATCATCTGGGGCCTCTCTAACTTCTTTTATACCATCTTCTTCTGCAAACCAGTTGCCTACTATTGGGACCGGACGATCCCAGGCGGTTGGTGTGTGGATAACGACATCTACATGATTGAAAGCAAGCTGATTGCCTCGTTCGCTGTGGTAATGGATGTCATCATCCTCCTCATCCCGATGCCCACCGTTTGGAACCTGCAGATCAAGACGACGAAAAAGGTGGCTATCAGCTCCATCCTCGGCGTCGGTGTCATGTACGTTTCCTTGGTTTGATTATTTGGCCGTGTTTCTCACATTCGATTAGCGTCTGCGTCTTCAGTCTTCTCCGCGCCGTGCAGTTTGGGTACTTTGACACGGCGAATCTATCCAGTAAGGAAGCCCCAAACCCTCTGACTCAGTATCGTACATCGGGTCCGAGCGTGAGAGCATTTTCGTTCTGACAGATGGTAGCATCGAGCAACTTGGAAGGCTTGTGGACCCTGCTCGAGAACAACTTTACAGTCTTGTGCGGCAGCATGCCACATCTCGGGCCTCTGTTCAAGAAGGTCTTGGGCGACAGCGTTACGAGCGGGAAAGCCGGCCAATACTACCGCTCGTACGACGGACCTAAAAGCGGCAGAGCGTGGGGTTTTCACCCAATGAACGACATCAGGACATCTGTGAGCGGCGTGCACGGCAAACGGGGACAGCAGGGCGAGCAGAAGCAGAAGCAAAACTCTTCAGAGATTGAGCTGAGGGGGATCGAGGTCCACACGACCATCAACCAAGAAGTGTCGAGAGATGTCGATTCGGACAGGTCACGGTAGATTGCGTTTGGAGTTTTTTGGTTCCGTGGCTTCAACTCATGTGGCTGGCAAGATGGACTAGATACTGCGGTCCGTGGTTGTGGTGTCGATTGTCTCGCTGAAGCTGCCGCTGGTCGGGAAGGCGTTTGTGTTAATCAAGACATTGTATACACATATTGGGACCCAACGGCCTTGCGACTGATGATTGAGACAAGAATAGTGATCTTGAACAACTAAATCGGCTTCTTCCCCGACATGGAGTATTTACAATATGGAAACTTTACTGTAGCCCTTCTTAATGTCTTTCCAAGTCTCAATAGCTATTGGAGCTAGGTTAGACTTCAGATGAAGTTACCAATATTATAAATACATTTGCTAGTACGGAATAGCTACCTAAATACGGAGTAACGGAATTTCATTCTTGGCATACCCGGTCTCCGGTAACTCGATCATTAAGCGATCGGCAATGGCCCGAGGGGAATTGCCGCATCGAGTAAGAGGCGCCGACCCCGCCGTCATCGTGGTGCATTAGCCGTGGAGCTGCCCCGCGGATGGGCTCATCGGCAAATGCCCCTCCTGACGTGCTCCGGCGTTGAAGCCCTGCCATGAACTCTCATCCCGCCGAGCAGAAGCGTCCAAGAGCGCAGCCTCAAGAGCGCAGCCTCAAGCACACGAGAAGACACGATGGCATCGTCCGCATTCTCGCTCCAGGGCCAGACGGCCCTCGTCACGGGCTGCACCCGCGGCATCGGCCAGGCCGTCGCCGTGGGCCTCGCCGAGGCCGGCGCGGACATCATCCTCGTCCAGGTACGGCCCTCCGCGACGCGCGGGCGAGCTTGACAGACAGCCGCTGACCCGTGGCAGCGCGACGCCAGCAGCACGGCCACCAAGGAGGCCGTCGAGGGGCTCGGCCGCAAGGCGTGGATCTACACGGCCGACATGGCCAGCCCGGCGCAGGTCGCGGCCCTGACGCCCAAGGTGCTCGCCGACGGGCACGAGGTCCGCATCCTCGTCACCTGCGCCGGCATCCAGCGGCGGCACCCGTGCGAGGAGTTTCCCGACAGCGACTTCAACGACGTACGTCCCGACCCCGGCCCCGTCCCCGGCGCGGCCAGCTCGCACGGCGAGGACTAACAGCGCGGCGCGCAGGTCATCCAGGTCAACCTCAACGCCGTCTTCGCCCTCAACCGCGACCTCGGCGCGCACATGCTCTCGCTGCCGCCCTCGCCGGCCACCGCCCGCCGCGGCAGCATCATCAACTTCGCCTCGCTGCTGACCTTCCAGGGCGGCCTCACGGTGCCCGCGTACGCGGCGTCCAAGGGCGCCGTCGGCCAGCTCACCAAGAGCTTCGCCAACGAGTGGACCGCGCGCGGCGTCACCGTCAACGCCATCGCCCCCGGGTACATCGAGACGGAGATGAACACGGCGCTGCTCGCCAACCCGGAGCGCCTGGCGAGCATCAGCGCGCGCATCCCCGCCGGTCGCTGGGGGTCGCCCGAGGACTTCAAGGGCACGGCCGTGTATCTCGCGAGCCGGGCGAGTGGCTACGTGAGCGGGCATACCCTGGTGGTCGATGGCGGGTGGATGGGCAGGTGAGGTGGACGGCTAGATGTCGTGGATGGAGTGCAGCCCGCGAGTTCCTCGCCATAGAGACGGGTCTGGCGCAAGTTTGAATATATTCCAAAGAATCCAAGTAAACAGAACATGAAGGAGTACCCCTTGCCATAACCAACTCTCGCATCCTCCAACTCCATGCATCGTAACCTCACCGCATGCCAGAGCCCAACAGAGCATTCACTTTGCGTGCAGAAAGCCGTCTCACGCCTCCCGCCTCGCGCGGACAACCCGCTTCCTGGCCAGCGTCCACGTCCCAGCCGGCCCCATGACCGTCGTGACCTTGTTGCTATGGAGTCGCACGACGTTGCGGCTCGCCGGCGACCGCCTCGACACGGCCCTGTCTTCGGCTTTAGCGGTGCCATCGTTCAAGCCATCCCGGCTGTGAGCTGTGTTTGAGAACTCACTCGGCCTGCAGGGCCGCGATGCGGACTCGCGTCAGCAGCGGGTGCAGCTCGTCGAGCATCGTGGTTCGAAGGACGCCGCTGGACGTTCTCAGTCTTTGTCCCCGCGATGACTTCAAGACGGCGATTGGCAGTTGTGAGATTCAAGTAACCTCGCGAGCAGAATCGAATCTCCCGAGGTCAAGGCAGAAAAGCGCAACATAGCCGCCCAGTCTATAGCCCCGCCTCACGCAGCGCCGTCAGCATCGGCACCACCGCAATCACATGCTTCCCGTCTGGATAGCCATTCCTCTCACTCTGCACTGCAACTGAGTCCCCAAAGTCCTGCATCGGTCACGAGGGGGCCTGCGAGCGGAGTCTGGGGTAGCGGCGCCGTCCGCAGACGTGCATGCGCCCAATAGGCAGCTGCATAGGCGGCCGCCGTGCGTGTTAAATTGACAGCTGGAAACTCGGCCGACCGTAAGCGAGGTTCTGGCCTTTATTAGGCCTCGCTCGTGCTGTGTTGTGTCGGCTCGTCCCGTCTCGTCAAGTGGCGGCCCGTCCGTTGTTGCACAAAGCACCCCGTTCGATGGCAACATCAGTATCGGAATCGAAGCGGCAACCACGGTGTAAACAGTTCTATTGCGTATTCGGCGACCGCGCCTGAGCCCTCTAACAAATCCAACTCTAGATCCTGCTACCTGCGCCGTGTCAACCCGAGAACCCCAGCATCAGCTCCGTGCAACGCAGGAATGATGCTCAAAGACGCACAAACAAGCTGGTGATCTTTCCAAAAGCAAGCAAACCACAAAACATTACGGATCACCCATGATCCAACGCGGTGTATGCGCCGACGGGGGGGACACGGGCCTATTGGGGCTTACTCTTGCTGCCCTGGTAGTAGTGCGCCATCTGCAGGCCGGCGCGCCGGAAGCCGCACTTGACGTAGAAGCCCTCGTTGGCGTCGCTGCAGTCGAGGATGCTCTTATAACAGCCGATGCGCTCGGCGACGAAGTCGAGGGCCTGGATGAGGCGCAGGCCCAGCTTCTTGCCCTGCTGGCTCTTGGAGACGGCAATGTCTTCGATGTGCCCGACGGCGCCGAGGTTGTGGATGCTGCAGAGCCGGGGCGCGTCAGCGTCGGTCCAGAATCGAGGCCATCGCCAGGCGAGTGCACGAGTAGGGAGAGGAAGCATACAACTTGCGCTCGACTATCAGCGCCCCCGTGGCAACCACAACCGCCTCCTCGTCCTCGATGACGACGATGTAGTACCCCTCCTGCTTCTCCATGCGCTCGTACTGGGCCTCGAACTCGTCGCGCGTGATGTCACCGACCGTCGTCAGCACCCGCAGGCAGTCGAGGAAGCCGCTGTCGAAGTCGGCCTTGAGCAGCGCGCGCAGCTTGTAGCCCTTGGGCAGCGCGGCCTTGACCTCGGGCGAGAGGAGGGCGGACGAGAAGAGGCCCTCTTCGACGGCCATTGCGGCGGGGGGGGAGGATGGGGTGGCGAGATGTTCCAGCTGGGCAGACGACGGGGACGGGGAGGCTGGCGCCGGCGGCGAGTGGCAATGGCGCGTCGTGGATTGGCAGCTCGAGATTGGATACCGTGGGCGATGAGCGGGAGGAAGAGAGGAGAGGACGAGGAGGTGGACGCGATGGACATGGGACGGAAAGGAAGAAGAAGCAGAAACAGCCGCAATCAACCACTCGATGGATCTCAGCAGCTGAGGTACGAGGCTGAAGCCCGGATCGGGCCCTTGCGTCAGGTCTCGCTCCCAGGGGGTCGGTTGCTGTGGGATGCCCCTGAACCAGTCGCATGCGGTGGCCGTTGTGCGATGAGCTGCGCCACAGCCACCGACCGGACTGGCCACTCGCAGCGCAGCGGGCTCGCCGGAAACAGAAACAGGGACGGGCTCGGTGTGGCTGATGTGCTGCTCGTGTTTATATTTGGAAACGGGCCCTGGCGCATTGACGCCGCCGGCTTTCGCTGTCCTCCCACATTGTTCAGCCAGACGGGAGATTACCTGTCAGAGAGGTTGCCGTCTCGGTCGGTGGCTGTGGCGGTTCATTGACGTTGCGGTGGGCAAATCCGAGGACGGGATGCACGGTCGGCTCCCGTCACTTACACGTCTACAACAGGCGCCCTACAGCCTCCCCGTCTGAATATCCGTCCAGCACCGCTCCCAGCTCAAGATAAAGGGCCGGAGCCGTCTCCATTGTTATGCAAACCAGCCAAAGAACGCGCTCGTCACTCACCCATGCACCAGTCGATTGCCGAGCGTGGCTCCGCGACTCCCCGGCAGCCCCCCATTCGTCATTCCTGTCCCGACGAGGCACTATCACATGCAAGCACTTACAGCACCTGCGTGTTGTTGACGTCGTCTCGCGGTCCGCTCGCCACCGGAACCATGGCATGCTGTCCAAGATCCTCGCGCGTCTCTGCACGTCCGTGTTTCCAATCTTCGCCGTCGCCGAGGTGAAGTTGCTGCACCTCGCGCTCGCTTCGTAGAATGCTTCGTCCCCCCGAAACGCCATCGCCGAAGCTCCCTCGACCGCAACCGCCACGCCGACCATGCCCGGAGGCCCTCCGGCCGTCCATCGCCCCGGGCCGACCCTCCTCCCTACCCCCGTCGCCCACGCCGTCAGCCTCGCCACGCGCTCGACGGGCCTCGCCATCCGCGTCGGCGCCCTCGTCGGCACCTACGGCCTCGACGCGGCGCGCTTCACCACCCTCTCGGGGCTGGAGCTCGCGCGCGGCGTCGTCGAGGGCGTGCTGAGCCGCGCCGCGCGCGACGCCCTCGCCCAGTCCGACTCGCCGCTCGCCGCCGCCGACGCCGAGACGCTGCTGGAGCGCAGCCTCGAGGGCCTGCACTACGCCGTCTCGCGCGCCGTCTTCTGGACCGCCGCGGGCTTCCGCCTGACGGGCACGGCGCTGGCCGCCGCGTCCGGGGCGTCGCGGCTGGCGCTGTCGTCGCTCGACCAGCTCTTCGGCTCGACCGACTCGTCGCGCGCCGTGGCCAGCATCGTCACGCTCGTGCGCCGCGAGTTCAACAACCCGGCCACGGGCGCCTGCCGCGAGAGGGTCGGCGTCGTGGATCTCGTCCTCGCGCTGGCCGCGCTGGCGTACCTCCAGCAGGCGTGTCGGCGGTCGCCCGCCGAGGAGCAGCGCCGGCGGGCGTACGAGGAGGTCATCTGGGACGTCGTCGTCCTCGACGATGGGGAGCGCGTCGACGTCCAGGACGCCGGCGGCGCCCCGTTGTCGCCTTCGGGGGTTGTCGAGCCGGGACACGACCGACGCGGCGTCGAGGATGACGAGGCCGTCCTGGCGCGCATGAAGAGCCAGATCGTCTCGTCGCTGGCTCCCGGGACGACAGTGTCCATCTCCAACTCTGTGTCCTCGGTCCAGACGATTACCGTCGACGTCGAGGGGCCGGACCTGCCGTCGCTCCCTACGCCCCCGGGAGCCGAGATCATCGAGACGCGGGGGCCGTCGTCCGCCTCCGCAGATCGCCGACCGTGGACGCCCCGTGGGCAGGCTGGGGAGTCTTCGTATCGAGTGGTCTACAGGATCGAGCGAGACAAGCTGCGGTCGACGTCGTTCCGTTTCGAAGACGAGGAATCTGGGCCGGCGGTGGTGGAGTTGGCCGACGAGCACGCATCCGCTCCTTACGATGGCCCTCCCGCGTTTAGTCACTCCTCGCCTGCTTCGCTGTCCAAGCTCGTCCCCGGCGAGGAGAGTCCTGTGTGGGAGAGCCCTCCAAGCTCGTCCCCTTCCACTCCTAGCACGCCCACAATCACAATGTCTCGCGCGGCCGACGCCGATGGCAGCAGCAAGTCCCGACGATCCTCACGGCCAGCCCACCCATCGCCCTCGGAGACCGCGGCAAACCAAAAGAAGCAGCGCTCGCCACTCACAGGAACAAGCTCGCGCGACAACGTGCGCCCAGTTCCAGACCCGGCCAAGCGACCCTTGCCCAAGAAGAAGGGAGAGTCCGCCTTGCCGTCGAAAGCCACCGACAAGAGAAGCGGCCTCAAGCAGGTCCTCAAGGGCGGCGGCCAGTCCCTCTCCAACATCTGGAGCAAGGAGTCGACGTCGCCCGAGGCCAGCCGTGCCCCCAGCAAGCCCAAGCCGCAGTGGAAGACCCCCAGCACCAGCGGCAACCCCCCAGGCCCGGGGGCCGGCAAGCCAAAGCCCTCTGTTCCGCGGGGCCAGAACCAGCAGATGCAGCACGGCCTGGCCGCGCGGCGGTCTCTTCAGACTCCTGAGCCACTACCGCGGAGCAGCTCGCGTGCCAGCTACGTGTCCATCCACGACCGCCGACGCGACTCGGTCGTGTCCCAGACGGACGCCTACTCGATACACTCCAACGGGGAGATGCGGCCGGCCTCGCCGACGATTGTGCGCACCGACTACTCGACGCAGGAGGCGACGATGCGGCCGCGCAGCGACGTCTACCCGGCTGCCTCTGTGCCTCCCTCGCCGCATCGGGGCCATCGCCGGTCGACGTCGTACGCCGCCCCCAGCCTCTACAGCCTCGCGACCAACGACTCCCGGTCCTCGCTCGTCCTGTCGTCGTACTACCAGAAGAGCGCGTACAACGCGTCGGGCGCCCTCGGCACCCTCCGGCGCGAGGGCTTCGTCGACGGCACGTTCCCCGCCGGCCACCTGCTGCCCAACATCGCCCGGTACATGCGCTTCTCCTCGGCGTGCTACGGCTCGCACTTCCTCAAGTTCATGGGCATCTCGACGGACCCGCCCGCGCTCGGCGTCTGGGACGGCACGCACCACGACGTGCGCCACTTCGCGCACCACACGGCGTCGGCGGCGGGCAACATCCTGCTCGCGTCCTTTGTCGACCCCCAGGGCGGCGCCGACGCGTCCGGCGCCACGGGCACCGGCGTGCCCCTGGTGCACTACATCTCGCTTGACCACGAGGCCAAGGCCGTGGTGCTGGCCTGCCGCGGCACGCTGGGCTTCGAGGACGTCATGGCCGACATGGCCTGCGAGTACGACGACATGCCCTGGCGCGGCCGCCGGTACAAGGTGCACAAGGGCATCCACGCCTCGGCGCGCCGGCTGCTGTACGGCGCCGACGGCCGCGTGCTCGTCACCATCAAGGAGGCGCTGCGCGAGTTCCCTGACTACGGCCTCGTGCTGTGCGGCCACTCGCTGGGCGGCGCCGTCACCTCCCTGCTGGGCGTGATGCTCGCGCAGCCGAACCCGGACGGGCCCGGCTTCGTCATCTCCGCCGAGCCCCACGTCCGGCTGCTGCGGCCCGCCGGCGCCGACCCGGACCCGGACCCCGACGCTCGCTCCGGCGACATCCGCCTGCCCTCCGGCCGCCGCATCCACGTCTACGCCTACGGCCCGCCGGGCGTCATGTCCCCCCCGCTGCGCAAAATCACCCGCGGCCTCATCACCAGCGTCGTCCACGGCAACGACCTCGTGCCGCACCTCTCGCTCGGCCTGCTGCACGACCTGCAGGCCCTCGCCCTCGCCTTCAAGACCGACGACGGCAGCGGCACGCGCGCCGAGATCCGCGCGCGCATGTGGCTCGCCCTGCAGGCCGGCCTCGCCGACAAGTGGCACCCGCAGGGGCGGCCGCGCCCGTCGGCCGCGCCGCCGCCGCCGCCGTCGTCGTCGCGCGAGGCCGACGAGCGCTGGGTGCTGCCCGCGCTGGGCGCCCTGCGCGAC
>JALHCA010000137.1:0-91641 GCA_024340505.1 Tolypocladium nubicola
CGGAGGGCTCTAGAGCGTCTGCCGGGCGTGTTAGCCGTCCGCACGAGGCGTCGCCGGGGGGAGGGGGGGGGGGGAGACGGAGGACGGATCATGCGCGGCGACGTGCGGCGCTCGTCGTCGGATGACATGCCGATGCGACGCCAGCCGCGAGAGGGGGTCCTACCTTACGATTCAGCAGAGGCGGGATGCGCGCGCGACGGGTGGTGGCAACGGCTGGACCGCTGTCAGAGTCGTAGGCAACGGGGGCGGCGGGTCAGGCTGGGCGGCGACGGTCGCATCGGGAGGGCGCTGTGCTGCTGTCGCTTCGTGGACCCGTGGTTCTGTTGCTGGTGTTAGTGTTGGTGTTGGTGTTGGAGTTGGTGGTGGTGTTGTTGCTGGCGACGGTGCTGCGGAGGCGCCCGCACCGAAAAGGAGAGCCGGATGTTGTTGGCCGCATGCGGCGGGTTGCCCTGGTAAACGGCACGGCCGGGTGGAGGCTCCAGCGCCCGCCGCACCGCAGCGAATACAGCGCGAGGGCCACCAGCCAGGCGTCATTTCAGCGGGGCGGCGCGTCTCCAGCGCGTGCGTCCAAACCGAAACTGTGGCGCACGGCTGCCCTGCAGTAGTGGGGTACTTGGTAGGTTCAAAGTACCGACCCCATGAACAAAACGACCCCGGCAGATGCATCAACCTCGTGCCGCAGCTTCGAGGAGCGCTCGAATATCTCATCATCGGGCCCAGTCACGAGGGCCTCACCTCGAGTCTCGTCCATCGTTTGCGTCATGGCCTAGAATCTGCGATTATCCAACCCAAGCAGAGTCGCCTGGTTCGGCTCGCGCAGCGGGAACTTGTATATATATCCACGTTGATGCCCCTCTCTCCGTCCCCTATCCCTCGCAGATCAAGGGTCCGATCCAGGGTCTCTCCGTGCACGGCATCTCATCGCAGCCTCATGAATACTCGCACAGCGCCCGTCAATCACACCAACGTCCACTCAACTCACACGCAGCCCCCCCGTGCGAACCGGCAGATGCCCCCTCGCCCCGAAACCACGCCGGCCCCGACGTCCGTCTTTGCGCCCGCCATGTCTCCCGCCGTCCGCCGTCCGGACGACCCGTGCTCGGAAGACCACCGGCAAGGACAGGACGGCGGCGCCGTGTTCCCCGTGCCCAAGCTCCGTCTCGAGATCCGCGACGTCGCCCACCCCGGCCCGCGGCTGTTCCTCGACTCGGTCAACGCAACCGAGTGCCTCACGGCCGCCCTCGCCAACCTCCTCCGGCTGCTCTACACCTCCCCGGCCAGCCCCGACACCACCGTGCCCCCGACCCGCTCCGTGACCCTCATCCTGCGCGACATGCCCGGCGTCGCCTACACCACCGGCTCCGACCTCGACGACGACCACAAGGAGGTCCACTTCTCGCTGTCCTACGTCGAGCGCATCCCCGCCGCCCGCGCCGCCCACGAGATCGCCGGCGTCGTCACCCACGAGCTCGTCCACTGCTACCAGTACAACGCCTTCGGCACCTGCCCCGGCGGCCTCATCGAGGGCATCGCCGACTGGGTCCGCCTGCGCTGCGACCTCGCGCCGCCGCACTGGAAGCGCGAGGCGGGGGGGACCTGGGACGCCGGCTACCAGAAGACGGCCTACTTCCTCGACTACCTCGAGGGCCGCTTCGGCGACAGGCTTGTGCAGCGGCTCAACGAGAAGCTGCGCATCCAAAAGTACGACGAGGCCGTCTTTTGGAGCGAGCTCACGGGGTACTCGGTCGATGTGCTGTGGGGGGCCTACTGCGAGAGCCTCAAGCCCGTGCCTGGAGAGATGGAGGGTGTCTCGTCGGAGACTGAGAAGCCGGCAGCGCCTCGGACCAACGGCAGCTAGTGGCTGCGTAGGCCAAGAGCACTACGAATGATCGAGCGTACTGATGACGAGCGTCTGGCAATACAATGATACATCGTTAGAGCCGCATATTATGTATATACGTGCACATCGAGATCTTCATGTCCATAGGTAGTTGATGAATAGTGTCCAAGAAGTGACAGGACGGCTAGCCGCCGTGGCCCAAGGGCAAATAACCCCAGCCCTAAAATTTCCAACGCCATGCCAAATATTTCAGGGGAATCGGGGACCGGGACGCCGTATTACTCTAAAGACGGATCAGACAGTATGCGCGCCTATCTCTATGCGTGCACGGGGCCATGGGCCTGGGCATCGCTCTCGCTGATGACGCTGCCGACCTCGGACCAGCTCGCGGGAGTCAGCATGCCCTCGCTCTCGCTCATCACGTCAAACGGCCGCCCCGTCTCGCCCGCCCGCGACGACTGCGCCTCGTTGGCAATGTCCTCGCCAGATCCGGCCAGCGACATAGAATCCGTCGGCGTGAGCTCTCCGTCGCTGACCAGCCCCGGCTCGGAGACGGGGGCCGCCGGCGTCACGGGCAGGGGGGAGTAAAAGTCGCGGCTCGAGTCGTGCGCCCAGGCTTGGATGGAGGCGTATGCTTCGTGTCTGTCGTCCTGGCCGGCAGACATGTACTCTTCCTCGCCGAGCTCGCGCTCCAACGTGCCAGGCGATTGCGCCTGCGTTTGCGACTGGGCCGGGTTGGACACGATGTCGATCAAAGCAGGTGAGGGCTCCAGGGTGGCACTCCGGACGTCGTCCTGGTCGCGGGTGGTGGCGCTGTAAATGTCCGACATGCACTCGTCCTTTCCGGGCGCAATGTATCTGACTCCCATCTCGGCGACCTCGGCGTTGTCGATGTGGTGCTCATCGGCAAACGGGTTTGCGTACAGTGATGTGCCGATTCCCCGAGCAGCTTCGCCACGATGCCGAAGCCCCGCCTGCGAGGTTCGCACATCAGCGCCGCTGTTGAAGACGAATGCGCCGTGCTCGGCACTCTCATCCTGTCGCAAGAAGTCGTCGAACGATGTTCCCCGGGCGGCGCCGGCTGGTCGAGGTGCGTCAGGCAGCGCCGGTAGCTCCAGTTGGCTCCTTTCCTTCTTCTTCTCCAGTAACACTTTATTCCAGTAGAGCAACTCCTCCCGCTGTCTCCGACGAGTCGCCTCGTCAGCGTCGACGCCGGGCTCGGCGCCGTCGGCGCGGCGGGACTGCATGAAGCCCTCGGCGTCCTCGGGCCTGTTGAAGCGCGGCTCGCGGTAGGGCGGGTTGATGCCGTCGCCTATCGAGTGCAGGGCCACGGCGATGCGACGCCGGATGTCGTCAGCGTAGCGCCGCAGCTCGGGCGACTCGTACATGGCCATGGCCGCGGCGACGGCGACGGAGACGGCGATGACGGCGCCCGAGGCCAGGACGACGTGGTTCACGATGGGCATCTTGGCCGGCTATGAGGCGGGGTAAGAGGACGGCACGATGAGGTCGCAAGTTAGGTGGGAAGAGCGGACGGGGAGTCCCAGACAGTCGCGGGTTCAAATGGCGAGCAGGAAGATGGCGCTTCCCATGGGCTGGAGGATAGGAGAGCTCGATGATGAGCCCTGTGACGAGGCCGCATGGATGGACGTGATGCTTGCGTAGTCCTTGCGGGTTGCCTTTTGCCACAGCCCGCGGCCAGGCAGACGGCTGATTGCTCAATCCGGAACGCCTGACGCGGCGGCGCGTGCATGGTCACATGACCACTGTAATGAATCGCGGGCGGCTCTTGTGCCTACAAAACTCCATGCCCTCGTCAGTCATGCAATATTTACACTCTGCATAGGGCAGGGACCGAGTCCGCGTCAGGTCGCCATGCCGCTTTGCATTTCAAGAGAGATTGTGGTCGTGTGGGACAGTTGCTAGCTGCAGGAAGCCCAGACCCGGTACGGATCCAGTGGAACGGGATCCAGTGCACATTGCCCAGACTGGAAACCATACTCGAGACACGCATCGGTAACAGGCTAGCTTCGTCGTCAGCCAACTGCGAAGACGCTATTCTCGTGTACTGTTTTGTCACTGTTTGGGTCGGTGCCGCATCGGCTCAGGATATCGGCGCCGCTTGGACGCGAGCCGACGTCACGGCAGCGGAAGGCCCGGCGGTCCGAGGAGCTTAGTCACGGCCTGGTGAAGCCTCGAGCGGGTCGGTGGCGAGCGAGAATTCCTCAGCTCCGGGGCCCCAGCTTGGGCAAGCAGCGGTGACCGCTGCAAAGGTATGGAGCAAACGGCTTCTGCTGGACACTTCAGGGTCGTCCTGGACATCTCGTAGCTGAGGCCTCGTAGCAGCACGACGACTAACATGGGCATTTGCTCGCGAGCCTCGCACGTGGTCACCTTCTCCTTCAAGTGCCCGGGTCAAGCACCGGATAAAATCCCCATGCAGGAACGGGAGGCATGGCCAAGAAGAGGTCAATTATGCAAAATAGGGGTCGGGGTGTTGCCCCGTCTAGGAAGAAAGCCGTCGCTGAACGTGAAAGTAAAAAGCCTCGCATGAATAATGTGCCTGCCTGCCTGCCTGCCTGCCGCCCTGGTATCGACCAAAACCCGGCCAGCCCAGCGCCTTTTTCTCAGCGGGTGTGGATGTTGGGGGCAAAGTGGTGGGTGTCAGCCGTCGTTGCCGCCAGCTCCAGAGGGCGTGGCTCGTGGGGATCAAGAACGCCACATGCGGTCTAACGCCGAATGCTTGATGTTGCAGCCGTAAATTTTCTTTGCGCCGCGCGCACGCACACCAATGTCATGGTGAGGTGTCGCCGACGTCGTGCGTAACTCTGTCTAGGAGCTGGAGGTGGACGACGCGCTCGAGTCGACCGAGTCGACCGAGTCCATCGAGTTGGTGCGGGCCGCCTTCATGCGCTCACTGGGAGGTGTCAGCAATAGCGTCTGCGTACTCCAGACGCAGCAGAGACGTACTAGGAGGTGCGGTCCTGCAGCGTGCAAGCCCAGCGGGTGTTGCCCGTCTTGATATGGAACTTGATGCCCTTGTTGTCGCCGAAGGAGGCGGGCGCAGCACCCGCGGGCGCAGCGGCAGGGGGAGCGGCCGTGGAGGCGGCGAAGGAGATGGAGCCAGGCATTGTGAAGGTGTTTGTGGTTTGGCGTCTGCGTGTAAGAGTACAGAGGACAGGTGCAGGCACGGCAGTGTGTAAGGGACAGGTTTGCAAGGCGTTTGACCAGACACAGGAAGCGCGAGACAGGGCGGCCGGGCGGTTTATATACACCTGGAATTAACCCAGCACCCATCACGCCTCCAGACCGACGAGGGCCCACGGGCCACGGCACACCCGGCCGGGCAGCCATCCTGCGTGTCTCGCAGCCTCCCCCCCTTCAACGGCACTGAGCACGCCGTCCCGCGAGGCTAAAACACGTCGCGGGCGATAAGGTGAGTTATTTTCTGGGAGACAGCCACAAGCGTGACTAGGGGTCTGTAGCAATCTCGTGCCCCACGATCGCGGCGGGTATTACCAACATGGGGGGCAAATGGCCGTCCAGCCCAGGTCGGCACCGACCTCCGATGGCCCCCCCATGCGCCCCGGAAATTGCCAGAACACGGAAGCCAGACGGCAAGGACGGCGAGCGGCGGCCCAGGCGAGGCAATAGATGAGTTACACTGCTTGGCCGCTTCACCAGTTGTCCTCCGCGTCTGGTGCGTGGAGGGGGGCCCGGCATGAAAAGGGACCCCTCGCCCAAGACACGGTGCGATCCAGCCGCACTCCGGCGTCACAGCGATGGGTGCGAACGCGCTGCTGCGAAGAACGATGCGCGGATATGGCGGGTTGCACGGCTGCGACGGAGCCTGGCTGGCCAGCCCTCGTCTCGCGTGTCGGGTTCAAGGCTCCATCATCGGGAAACCCTGGACGAAAGGTGCACTTTTGCGTGGGCCCTTTTCCCGCGGCTCTGACTGGCCCGTCCTGACGCAACAGAAGGGGCCCGCCGCAGCGTTCTAGAAGGCGTGCCGACGCGCCTCTCCGCCAATCAGCGCCTCTGGCCGTCCGACGGACGAGACTCCCCGGCCCCACGGAGAGAGGCGGAGCGGCCTTTGCCAATTCGCCGCGAAGCTCCGTCCGCGGATCTGCAGCAAGTCTCGTTGTGCTCCTCCGTGGACAAACGGGGTAGCGTTGTCTGGGTGAAGGCATCACCGATGGCGCCAGAGTTGGCAACGTCCCCCGCGGGCATCCACGATCTTCAGCCTCCATTCCTCGGTGCCGCGACGAAGTGCTCGTACTCGTACGTCATGTCCTGCCGCCAGCTCCCGCCCGTGCCGTCTCCTCCCCCCGTCATCGAGTGATCTGCAGGCGCTGAGATCCGACCCGGCATTTGCTGTGCATGCCAGCTGCCCGGTCGAGCCTCGAGGACCAGGCTGCGGTGGCAGTGCTGAACCCGCCAAGAACGCGCCCGTCAATGAGAGCGTGTCCGTCGTCGGAATATGCTCCTGTTGTCTCAGTTCTAGACATGCAGTCGACGCCGGAGCGCGCGGCCAGTTGGGCGACCCAGACATGCGTCCCAACTTGTCAGACGCGCTTGGCGGCTTCTCCAACCACCCGTGATCTGCACCCGTCGGTGGCACACCGTCAGCTGTCGTCCGTCCCGTGATGTCAGCGGCAAGAACAGACGGAGCACGCCCGGCCGACAGCCGGCTGCGCAACGGCGCGGCTTCGCGAGGCTTTCCGCTGCGGTCTCTCCGTCCCGTACCACTTACACCAACCGCCAGCTACGACGTCGGCCACAATCTGCGACCGCCTCTCACGCCAGAGTAGGAGCTGGCTGGGCCGTCGTCGTGCCGTCGATGCAGGCCAAGCTTTTCACGGCAATTCGTGCGGCCCAGTCGATGTAACGCCGGTGCTTCCAGACTCTTGGCTTTCTCGCCAACGATGCGCCACGCCGCGCCAGCTGGACACCTGCGTGGATGCCGCCGCCAACGTCTGCGGGCGGGTTGGTGATGCTCGTCTTGGCTTAATGCGCTGCTGCAGCAGTGCTTCTGGAACATGCATGGAAGTGGCGGGACGGCGACCACTCATGCAGCCAAGAAGATGTCGTGTACAAGTAATTTGTACTTCGTACCACTCCACGATATCTTCGAAGCCACGGGATTCGCAGAGCTTTGCCATTGCACTGGTGTTGTCGTGGCCGCGCGTAATGTTGCACCCGGCTCCTCAGCCCAAGGTCGGATCGCATCAGGGACTCCTTCTACGCTGAATTGTCTCGGTGCAATGGCTGCCTCCGTTGTCGCTTCTAGAATCGAGCAAAGGATTCGATTTCTGCGGGTATTAGTCCGTAATGCAACCTCGGAATGCTTGCACGAGCCTTATCGTCATTGGGCTGGACTCAGTCCTACCCTACACTGCCCTACCCACAATCTCTCGTTGGACTGCCCTTGGCATCTTGGTCGATCACCGCGGCCTAGCGAGCTTGGGACGATTATTTTTAAACACGTCCCCGGCATCTGGGGCATCTGCGTGGCCGCATCATCTCTGCGTGCGGGTGGCATGTATGGATCCTACGCCGCCTGAGGTCTGGGACAGCGCCGACAGAAAGAAAGCGTAAAGACGTGTTATGCTAAGAAAAAAAGGGAGTCCAAAACCCTTAGGGGAACAAGCCATTCCTCACCCTGGCATCAAGATCCAGCTCCCCCAAATTGCATCCCAATTTCTTCGACAATGAATGACCGGAGACAAGTAGCTACCGGCACGGGCTCAAGCAGGCTCTCTCAGACCGGGCCTTGCGGACGAGAGGAATCCTAAGCAGTCTACAGACGGCAGTGACCCTGGATCGCCAAGCACTGCCGATGATGACAGCTCGTCAGCAAGCTCACCGCCAGCAAAGCCAACGCTTCTCCTACTTACTCTCCCAACGCAAGGAAGCCTCAAGCTGAGCAGACGAGTTGCCGCGGCAGGAGGAAGGCCTCCAAACAGTAGAGTGATGAGAAGCGTCGGCGCAGCGGGGACGAGAAGAGGGTTCCGCAAGGATGGCGAGGATGTGCTCAGGACGATCTGCGGCGGACGACGACGGGCTCGGCGGTGTAGGTCGCGCTGTGTAGCCGAACCATGATATGAAGAGGTCTGGGCGTTGCAAAAATATAGATCTCTCGATGGGCAACCCCCAGTCGGCTCAACACGATGCCATCTGCGCACCTGCTGCAGGAGTCCGTCATCATCCGCAGAACGTAGCACCGTTCCACCCGACCAAGTTCGACACCGTTCATCCACGCTCCTGCCGACCCTGCCATCACGCACAAGTCAACCGACTATTCGCCATATCCATCTGACGGCAAATAAGCCGTCAACGTCTCCACAAGCGGGACCAGCGACTCGCCTACAACCCACAACAGCGTGATTGGTTTAGTGGTAAAATTCTCCGTTGCCATCCGCGCAGCGTCGGGGAGCCCTGGGTTCGATTCCCAGATCACGCAGGCACGTCGAGTGCTTTCCTTTTTTGCAAGCCTTGCCAGGCTTCATTTTTGGTCGTCTTGTTCGTGGGCCGCGGTGTCGAGCCTGTGGGTGGTGGAATGTTCGTAGTGAAGCACAAGGAGATTTGACGGCTGATCGTATTCCGCGCGGTTGGAAACAAAGGTATATAATGGGAATGAATACTTGTAGACTGATATTGGGTGCCTGCGCCGGTGTGTTGACAAGTGAGACGTGAACAAACACCACGGCCGAGGGCAAACATGCCTGAGAACAAGTTGCTGCGCAGGCTATCCAAACCCGTCCCATCTCCATGATGCCTCGAAATAACGTCAGGGATATACGCCATCGTTGCTCGCTCATACAATGCTAACCGTAGTCTCATTAACCCATACATCAGGCCGTGACATGCGTACTCCCTCTTGCCCACGAAGACGTAGCACAAGATTCCCAATCAGTTAGTTGCCTGCTCGCCATCTATAAGTACACAGGCCGCGAAATATGCAGCGACCCTCTGGAAAGACCAAAAAAGAAAGGATTTCTGTTCTCATGTTCGTGAATCTGTCGTAATCATTAGTGCCGGCACGGTTGCCGACCGCACAAGCGTGCTGAAGTCGTCGTCAATCGTGTTCTTGCCCCGCACCAGCTCGTCGTCGATGCCCATGTGCGCCGCGCCGATGCCCGTCAGAGACACGGGGAGCGATATCTTCCTAGGACAGTCTGGTTTCTGGCGTCCCCGTAGCGGCTCCTTGGACCCAGGCGGGTCGAAGCCATTCAGAGTCTGGTTAGTGAGCCAGTTCTTTGTTGAATTCGAATCAATAGCCGGTCGATGAGCCACGTATTCAGCTGTCCGTGCCGGTAGTGCTCCATCCCCGGTCTTGTGCATGTTGATGCCGAATTCTGTACTCCCCGACCCCTTCGTAGCCACATATTCCGGCTCTCGTTCCGGCTCCGTCCCGCGTTCCTCGTCATGGCTCGCTGACGTCTGTTCTTGCGGTTTCGAGTGGCTCTCAGTTGTCGTCGATGCCACCTTCTCTGCAGCATCATCGCCACTTGGCGCCTCCTTTTCCGTTTCGCGGATGCCCTCACCGGTCTCCGCCAGCCGGTCTCCTTCTGCGGTATCCAGTGCAAGCTCTGCCACGGGACGAGCTGCTGTGGCCCCTGATTCCTCGACGGCCGCAAGTGCTGCGTCGGATGCTGACCCTGCCTGTGCTGTCCCAAGCAGCGCTGTATTGATGGCAGTCTCCTCTTTTGCAAGTCTTGGAATCGGTGCCACCTCGGTCGCTGCAACAGCGCAGGATGGCTCATCCGGCGCAACCGCAAGCTGCCTTGGTGGCCTCATATTCTCATCAGCTGCCGCATCGTGGCTCGTCAGCGCATCGGTCAAGACTGAGAGACCGGCATCCTCCGTTGCCCTGTGCTCCGACGCTTCTCGGCGTCGATTCTCCACGACATCCTCGACTTCCGCTGTCGGCGTCGGTGCCGTGTGGTCGTGGTCGTGCTGTGACACATTGTCCGACATCGTCTCATCTGCCCCCGCATCGGTGTATGATGGTCGCACGCTCCGATTCGCAGCCCAGGACGTTTTGCTGAAGGGATCCCGTGACAACTCGCATACATCGAAGTCGCTGGGCAGCGGGCTCGGGGGAGATCGGCCCCGGGCCGGGTAGTACGGCTCGTATGGCACGGGACTGGTGTCCACGTACGTTCTGCCCGAGTAGGGCCAGTCGTTGGGGGGCTCGACGGGTCTGATGAGCGGCCGGCCATCGGCATGATAGCCGTCCACGAAGTACTCGCTGACCGAATGCCCGTCGTCGACGGAAATGGCGTGTTCCTTGGCGTACAGTTGTCTGTTTTCGTTGGCGGCCATTGGGAACAATTGCAGAAGTGACGATGCTTGCAGGCGCATCCTCGGGTCGGCGCTGAGGCACATTTCAGTCATCTGACGATACCAGTCAGGCACGTTGATTTCCGGCCCGAGCATCAACGGCCGCCCGTGACTCTCTGGTTCGTCCTCCTCCATGGCCAAGGCCCACAGCACCATGCCCAGCTGATACAAGTCGGACTTGACGCCGATGTACATGGTGATGCGATGGCCCGCGTCGATCAGCGCCGTTGCCTCGGGGGGTTCCCAGCCCACGGGACAGCCCCTCCTGTTGATGTCGATGATCTTTGCGTTGTCGGCATCGTCGATGACGATGTTGGACAGGGTGAAGTCGCCCTGAACAAATCCCGAGTCGTGCACGTCCGCCAGGCCCCGGACGATCTGCATCGCCCATCTTTCCTTGGTGGCCCAGGGCAGGCCGTAGTTATTTTCCTTGCAATGCTCGAAAATGATGTCGATGAGGGCGCCTTGGGACGCGTAGCTGATCAGGAGGCCCTTGACGTACTCGTCTTGATCATCGACGACGACGCCGTAGAACCTGACAACGTCGTGGGAGTACCGCAGACTGTTGAGGGCATTGACCTCATACAGAAACTCCTCGATAGTGTCCTGGCTCGGGATCTCCTTCTTGATGAGAACCTGGCCGTGCACGCCGACCTTGTACACGAAGCCAGACATGTGCGAATCAAAGACGATGTCGCGTTCTCTAATTCGCCTGCAGCCCAAGTGTCGCACTTGGGAGACGCGAGGGTAGTTGATGATCTCCTAGGGCGTGTCAGCAGACCAGCCAAGTTCCGAGACACGAGCTTGCGCCAAAACCGAAAATAGAAGCCGGCGGAGTGGTGACACAGGAAAGGGGTGGCTGGGCAGATGCTCGTCATGTCAGCGGGGAAGAGCGTCCACTTACATTGCCATCCTCGACGACGTGGACATGCAGCCGGCCGTCGGTGGTCTCGAGTTTCAGGTTGGTGACGGTATCGTAGAACTTGATATCGAGCAGGCTCTCGCGGATGGCCTCGTAGATCTTGGCGCTCTTTTCTCTTTGATACTTGGTGTGGATCAGGTCCATCTCAAGGGAGTTTGGCGGGGCAAAGCGATAGTCGAGCGAGATGGTGACCCGGCGCCAGAGGTGTTCCTGCTCGCGGTAGGTGACGAAGAATTTCTCCCGTTTCGAACGGTCTCGAAAGTGCATGCTGAGGTTGAGGATCCACGTCCTCTCGAGCTCGTCGTCGATCATGGCCTCGTGCTGCGACGCCGTCATGGATGGGGCGTCGACCATGTCCGCCGCGTCGGGAGCCGCGTCGTCTTCGCCTCTGCTTTGCGAAGCAACCGACATCTGGTCAAGCGACTGTTCGTTTGGTCCATCGTCGGTCTGGCTGGCGGATAGGAACGAGGGGTAGTGATGGAACCCCGGGGCGTCAGGGGAGGAGCCGAGAAGACCGGGGGCGCTGAGACGGGGGTTGGTGCTGGGCTGGGAGAGTGCCCGCTTGTGCCGGCTCTGAGATCGCCTGTCGACGGAAGCCGCCCGTCGCTCGTCCGCTGTAGGCATGACGGGAGCCAGGTGCATTCTCTGTTCCGATTGCTGCCTCTTGAAGGTCTGAGAACGGGGTAGGCAGGTGACGACCTTTCTCGAGCCGTGTCCGTGTGCGAGTCCGTGTGCGGCCACGGCCGGCCGCAGCGGCTCCTCGTGGTCCAACTCATGATCCCGAGGCAGCTCGTAGGGAATCGACGAGTGCGGCGCCGCGCTCTGCTTTCCCAGAAGCTTCCGCCAAAAGGCAAGTCTCACGGGCTGCGGCGGCTGCGGCGGCGGCGGCTCGGACTCGGTGCCGTCCGACAGAGCCATGTTGGACGGCGGGATATGTTTCGGTAGGAAGAGGCGAAGCGAGAACCTGCGATGATGACGATGCAACGGCCGACCCAATGCTAGAGCAGCCCAGCAGGCGAGCCCAATACGGGATGCAAGCAGTCGACGTGGCTGGGGGCGGGTCTGTGGATACACATGTAGAGGCGTGCGACGCAGATGCGGTGCAGTGAAGGTCTAGACATCAATGGGCACGGAGAGAAGAGAAGCAGATCAAGCGGAAGAACAAACAAAGAAGAGGCGACGACAAGGGGAGGTGTGGCAATATACGGCGGCCATGAGGAAGGGCCTCAGGCAGGCCAACGACGATGAAGATGGACGCAAGGGGTGGCTGGTGGGGTGAGGTGAGGTGAGGTCCGCGAGGCTGTTTCGTCGAAGCGGCGGTCACTGGTCACCAACAGGCCGCCTCTGACGGGCCGTCCGCAGCGAAACCGGCGCGCGAAGAGCAGCGGCAGCGACAGCGCAGCATCGAACGGCGGATGAGGCGCCCGACGATGGCAGTGGCGCGGGGGACACGCAGGCCGGGGCGTTACGGGGGGACGGCGAGAAGGGGGCAGGAAAACGGCGATGGGATCGTGAGAGGTTTGCGAGCCCGTCGATGCAGCGGCTCAGGCGAGAGGCGGCGTGACTGGTACCGCGACCGCCCATAGGACAGGCCCTTCTGGGCTGTGCAGCGCTGTGGCACGTTGCGGTGTACCTCGTAAGCCCCCCGACCCACCGTGTCGTAGGGCGGCATCGCGAGCTGGCTTCTGCTCCGCCAGACGCCCGCAGGTCGAAGCCGTCATCCTGCAGACGAGTCCCGAGAGACGGCGCCCTCGTGTTGGGTGCTGTCGGGTATGCCTTCCAATTGGAACCTCGACGGGCAACGCGCGTGTCGGTCATATCGTCAGTGGAGGAGCGAGCGCCAGGGGTCCTCGTTGGACATGCATCCATCGCCTGCCTGGAGCCTCAGCGTCTTCCTCCTCGCAAACAACCTTCCTGCTGCACCCGCATTGGCAAATCCTTCCGCAATGCTCATATGCCTCCCTCGGCAGGCCGTCGCGTAGGTGTCCCGAGACGCCCGGGGGGAAAACCCGCACATGCTCTTTGCGGCCAGAGCTCGCCCTCGCGAGCCGGCTTCCCCCACGGCCCGCCGCCGCCGCCGTCGTCCGATCGTCAAACGACCTGCTACGCGCACATTGGGCGTCGATGGCGATGGGCGCCGAGCTCCCCTGCTAACGTGACCGCGCGTGGCTGAGCGCATCGCGTCGATGGACGGTCGGACCGTTTTCTCGTGCGTATGACGAACCGGCCTCCGCGCAGGCTCGTCCCATGTCATGCTATGTAACAGAAGCATCTCGCGGAGAGACGGGCACGAGCACGTGTGCGGGCTAGCCATGCACCCTCATGGCGTTCCTCGTCCCTCGTCCCCGTTCCGTCCCCTCCCGTCTCCGAGACGGCGCGTCCGCTTGGGTATCGGTGCGCTGGCGCGACTGGGCATGGGGCTGCGACGTTGCCATACGAGCATGTGCGGCCATGCACTTTGGCGATAGATCCAATTCAGCGCAACGATTCCTCCGTCCCATTCACGGGCATCTCTTCTCATAGGGGCATCACCCCGCTTCGAGTCCTTCCCGCGCTCCAATCGCGCCGTCCACGTCACACCAGAGCCCACGGGGGCCTCGCCCAGACCCCTGCATCAGGCATAAGTGCAGCGGCCAGCGCCAGAACCATTGGCAGCACCAGCAGCACAGCAGTGAGGCTGCAACCATCGACGGCTGGCTATCCGCGACTGCGCGTCTCCATCGCTTGGGCACCGAAACCCGCGCCGTTGGGCTGGTAAGCTGCACATCCAGGCCGAGTTGCCCATCGCAAGGCATCATCCACGCCAACGATATACCTGCGTCTCCATCCGGCCAGATCACCAGACCCCAGGCCAGCGCTCCGTGCCTCCCTCCCAAGACCTGACGTCGTCCATCCCAGCAATCATCGAGGAGCCAAGCTCGGCCCGCTAAACGGGCTGCCAGCCGGCTCAACTAGGCCCGTCCCGCGTCCCGTCCCGACTCCCCACTGGTCAAACCCCACACCCATCACTTCACCTGTCCCGTTCTGGACGTCCACCAAGAACGTCCAAGCTGGCATTGCCCAACGGGCCCCGTAGAGCTGAGACAGCAGGCTACCATCCGTGAAGCTCCGTAGACGCCTAACCTGTACGAATGCTTGCTACGGACTACATGTCAGAAACTGCCGTCTGAGCTGGTAAACTAACGCGGGTGCGACGGGGCTTTGGAGGCGTCCAGTGTGTTGCATTCGCTGCACTGCCTGCTCTGCGACCACCGTTTTGGGACGGCATAGGCAGCAGCGTGCTTCTCCCAGCCAGCCTCATTTATGTCAGCCGAGAGACCCGCTGTTACAACCACAACGGGAACTACACCGTAGTCTGATGACGAAACCGCAGTCGAGACCACGCCTGTTTGTTTGCTTCTTTGTTTGTTTGTACGTGCATACACGCCTTCGTGCATGTAGTCTCCTGGTTTCTCTTCTCTATTCCAACAGACCCTTCTCCCCTCCCCAAGCCCCTCTTCAACATCGCCATTCTACAAGTACAAGCGTCCCCCCACCACCGCCGCCCGCATAGCAAAAGAGTAGGAGTAGTTTGTATATATGTCGTTCAATCCAGCAGCTTGGCTCCCCCATGCCCCAGGAAAATAATCATAACGCCAAATCATGCCAGCCTCGAAGCGGAGGCTAGGATGCCATAGGTCCGGCAGCGCCGCCCACATGCAGATTTGTACATCGCCTCGCCTTCTAGTTTCGTCTAATCTTCGCTTTCGGAACGCTCGGGCTCCTCCTTCTTCTGTTGGTCTTTCCACTCGCAAATCTTACACTTGTTGGCTTGCTCGCGGTCCAGCTCTGGGAATACGAGGTCGAACACCTCGCCGTACCACCCAACCGCATGACCCTTGATGCCCTTCTTGATGTTCTGCAGCAGTACAGTGTTAGCAAATCCTGCGTGTAGCCAAGCCTCTCCTTTAGCGGCGGTCACGTACCTCGGGCAGCTCCAGCCAGTCCGACATGTTGTCCGCAGGGAAGATGATCGTCTCGCACCCTGCTCGTCTGGCTGCCACCGTCTTCTCCCTCAAGCCGCCGATCCGCAGCACCTTGCCTGTGAGGGTGAGTTCGCCCGTCATTGCCACGGTGGGGTTGACGGGGGCATCCAGGGCCAGCGACAGAAGCGAAGTTGTCATTGTGATGCCTGCGGACGGCCCATCCTTGGACACGGCTCCATCGGGCACGTGCAGGTGCATCTTGGCCTTGTCGAAGAAGTGGTTGTCGGGGAATTGCTTGGCCATAAAGGCCTTGGCAAATGAGTAGGCAATAGTCGTCGACTCTTTCATCACCGACTTGAGGTTGCCAGTGATCTCGAGGTGCGGCCTCGTGCTCGGCCGGAGCGGAGCCTGAAGGATGGACTCGATGTACATGGCAGCACCGCCCATCTGCGTCCAGGCCAGGCCCATCGAGACACCGGGCGGGCTGACCTCGTAGAGACGATCAGACGTGAATACCGGCGGTCCGATGTAGTCGGTAAGATTGTCCTTGCCAATCTCAACATGGACCGAGTCGGGGACTCGCAAGGCTTTCCGTGGCTTTTCCGTAGTCTCCCCTTCACTGGCTTCCGTGCTGGCCTTCTCCTTTCCTTCGGCGGCAGCTTCTTCGGATTTCTTCTCTCCCTCCTCCAGTGCCGACTTACCTTCCTCCGTTAAAGCCTCTTCCTCTGGAAGAACCTCCTCTCCAAGGTCCTGGACAATCTTCAACGCCGACTTTCGATACACCTTCTCGATTTGCTTTTTCAGGTTTCGGACACCCGATTCTCGGCAGTACGACTTGATCAGCTCTTCAACCGCCTCGTCGGTGAGCTGCACATCCGCGTCCTTGAGACCAGCCGCCTCCCTCGCCGCAGGAGCCAGGTACGTATTGGCGATGGCTTTCTTCTCGTCCGCAACGTAGCCAGAGAGCGTGATCAGCTCCATACGGTCCAACAGCGGTCGGGGAATTGTATCCGTCATATTGGCGGTGCAGACAAACAGGACCTTGGAGAGATCGACCGGCACATCCATGTAATGGTCCAAGAAGGAGTTGTTTTGTTCCGGGTCCAGCAGTTCAAGCAATGCAGAAGATGGGTCGCCTTGGTATCCCCGGCCAATCTTGTCGACTTCATCGATCAGGATGAGTGGGTTCTCGGTCTGACACTTTTTCAATGCCTGGATGATGCGGCCTGGCAGCGCACCCACGTATGTCCTCCGGTGGCCCTTGATTTCCGCGACATCCGTCAGCCCACCAACACTGAACCTGTAGTATTGCCGGTTGAGAGCCCTGGCAATGGACTTGCCGATACTTGTCTTTCCGACGCCGGGCGGGCCGACGAAGCAAAGAATCTTGCCCTCAACGGTGCCGCGCAGCTTGCCGACCGCAATGAACTCCAGGATCCGGTCCTTGACGTCCTTTAGGCCGTAGTGATCTTCGTCCAATACCTTGATGGCGTTCGGAATACCGAAGTTCTCGGGACTTCTCTGGCCCCAAGGAATCTGGGTGAGCCAGTCGAGGTAGTTGCGGGTCACGTTGAACTCGGAAGCAGCCGTTTCCAGATGCGCGAGCTTGTTCAGCTCCTCGTCAAAGACTTTGCGGACCGCGTCAGGCATGGCCAGCTTGCCCGCCTTCTCCTTGAACTTCTCTACCAGCTTGTCCTTGCCGTCGGACTCCAGGCCGAGCTCGCGGCGAATGCCCTTCATCTGCTCCATGAGCCAGTATTCGCGCTGCCTCTTGCTGATCTTGCTTTCCACGTCCTTGGTGATCTTGGACTGCAGCTGCGCATTCATGAGCTCCTTCTTCAGGACAATGAGCGCCTTCTGCATCCTTTCCTCGACGTTCATGCACGAGAGAACTTCCTGCAGCTCCTTTTGCTCCCCCGAAGAGACAGCAGCGGCGAAGTCGGCGAGCTTTCCGGGCTCAGACGTGACGTTACCGGTGGACTGGCTCATGGAAAAGGTTGAGATCTGATCGCGGAAGAGATTGTTCATCGTGGCGACCTCCTTGAAGACATTGACAATTTCGTTTGTGACGGCCCTGATGACCGGGCTCTTGGGGTCGTACGGCTCGTCGGCGAGGTTCTCCACGTTGACGAGACTGACGGGGTATCTCTTGAGAAATGACGTCGGCTCGTACTTCTCGGCCGCCTGGTCGGGCCTCTTCTCCACGGCGCCCTCCTCGAAGCTTGCCACAACATCGCCCTTTTTGTCTGGCGAAGCCGTTTCCTCCTCCGCGGCCTTCTGGGGTATCGGCTGCGGCGCCTTGGGCTCCACCTTTGCGTCTGTCTTCTTGAGATCCTGGCCACCGGGCGGCAAGAGGCTGGACAGTCGGATTCGGCGGTGGGGGTAGAGGATTGCGGTCAGGGCGCCCTCTTGCCCATGTATAGGGAACGCGCTCGTAATCTGGGCAAAGACTCCGACGTCGTACACGTCGTCGGCATTTCGAATGATGTCTTCGTCTTCGTTCTCGTCCTTGAAAAGGAAGGCTCCGACGTATGGCTGGCCGCGCTTGATCGATTCCGTAATCGCAGTCGCCACGTCTGGATCCTTGATGGTTATAGCCTTGTAGAAGCCGGGGAACAGCGGTCGTCGTGCAATGGGGATGGCCAGGACCTGCGGGTACACGTCCGGCACGACGGGCTTCTGAAGCGCCCGTTCGGCAGATTTGCGACCTCGCTTCCCATCGCCACCTGAGCCGTCTCCCCCTGACCCTGACCCGGCGCCCGCTGAGCTTCCTGCAGCCTTGCCATCCTGCGACTGGGCACTCCCTTCGGTCTTTGAAGAGGCCGGAGAGTCGGCACCGTTGGATTTGGACTCTGTCGCAGCCTTGTCCGCCGCCGTCTCCTTATTCGCGTTCTCGAGGTTCGCCCTGGCTTCTTCCTCGGACAGGGGCTCGACGGGGGGCTCGGCGGCAGAGTCGAAGAAGTTGCCGCCCTTGTCCTTGTCCCTTTCCTTGCCTACTCTTGCGCTGGTCGAGAAAGCAGCTCCTCCTATTCGCGACCGAAGGGCGGGCAGGCGTTGGGCGCAGACGTGAGGACTTCTGCAGGCTGGCGACAGTGGCCAGGTCCTGGACACGGAGCCAGAGAGCGCCCTGGCCGCGTGGGCCGTCGAGCGCTCGAGGATGAGGCGTCCGGAGACGCGGGATCGCGGGATCATGGTCGAATGCGCGCGCTGCCCCAGTTGCGACCGAGCTCGGAGGCGGGATAGCGAGGGTCAAAGCCGAAGCTCGGCCGAAGAGCAGACGGATGCACCTGGGTTGGGCAAGCAGGAAGCCTTGACCAAACGAAGGGCGCTATTGCGATTGAGGTTTGCGTGTTGTCGTGTCGGCAATGGGAAGCATCGCCGCTGCGGCGGAGATTGGACAAGGCGTCTTAATAATGATGGGTGGGTGGATGGGATGGCTGCAGGGCACCAGCACGACGACATCATCCAGAAAAAAGGCGAGCGACTAGGAGCTTCCACCGGCTGAACTCCGGGGTTGGACAGCATGTGCACCTCGACTTATGCCCCGTTTGAAGCATATGATGTCTTGCAACTCGACACCGACGGGACGCGGTGGTGCGTTGTAGACAGAAGAGGCTTTCTAGATTTTTTGCTGTCTTCCATTTTTGATGTGCCGTATGCCACGCAAGTGTTCTGGAAAAGCAGCCCGATCATTCCAAGGCTCCGGCCGTGAAAGCATGAGGTGGCGCGCTCAGCGACCTACAGCGCAGAACCACCACTGCTTCTGCGGGGAAGCGCCTGAGCGGCCTCTTTGCACAGACCCCCACAGTGAACGCTAGAGCCTCCATCTCAGTGAGGTGGGCAACGCCTCGGCCCTTTCACCTCGCAATTCTCATCACCACTCTGCCATTCGGAGGCAGTCTGACGCTACTCACCATTGCCGACACGTAGATCTTGGGTGGTTTTCTGCTTTAAAATCCGCAGTCTATCTCTACGGACACAACAGCACACCACTGTCCACTCAAGTACACGCAAGAACCGCCGTCATGGCGTCGTCAGCGCGGGACAAGGATCAAGTCATATCCTCCCTATCGAACCTGAAGCTCGATGGCGCCAAACAAAACACCAAGCCGTCCAAGCAAAAGCAGAAAAAGCAAGTCGCCGATGCCTGGGACGAGGAAGACTCGTCCTCGTCCGAAGACGGGGCCGAAACGCCCGCCTCAAAGGCTTCGTCTCTCCCGTCAGCTCCGCCACCCACACCCGTAACGCCACACTTCACCTCTGCCCCCGACTGGAGCTCAATCCCAGAGCCCGGGATAACGCCACCCCGTGAGGCCCCGTCGTCCAAGAGACCGGAGAAGACGGATGCCGTGGCGCGGCGCATGATTGCCGCCGGCTTGGGGCTCAAGGCGCCGAAGCAGACTGAGGAGCAAAAGGCGTATCAAAGGTCCATCCGGGAGCAGGAGAAGAAGAAGCGGGAGCAGGACAAGGCAGACGAGCAGAAGCGGCGCGAGGATGCCGAAAAGGCAAAGGCCTCGATGTGGGATGACTGACAGTCACGACCTGGGCGCGTGAGCTAGGAATTGCCTTTGTATATTCAGAACATGTACGCCCTTGTAAGCTTGCCACTACCGGCAAGATGCTGCAGATAAAGCGAGTTTCAACTAAGATAGTTGCCATCATATGTCCAGCGTCATACATATCGTACAAGACCCGACGCATCTAGGCACCATACACCTTCTTCACCGATGGACGGTCCATCAGACGGGCGTGCCAAGCAACAAAATTGGGGTACTTCTTCTCAACATCGTAGCTCTCCCAGACGTCGGGAAGAGCGACCTTGGCGACCATGTCCCAGGGGATGAAGACCAAGTCGGCGTAGGTGCTGTAAGCGGTCATGTCAGCAGCCATGGAATGGTAGCAACAGGAACACCAGAGGAAGAGCTTACAACTTCTCGCCAACGAGATACTGATTTCCCTCGAGGATGGTATTCAGAACCTCAAAGACTCGCACAATCTGCTCTTCGTAGCGCTTCTTCGCACTGGGGAGGTCCTCGTGGTGGAACTTGTGGAACCACATGGCCTGGCCAAAGTAGGGACCCTTTACATGCACTGTCAGCTTCGAGCCCAACGCATCCTGACACAAGTGTGAACCGACCTGGCCGGACATCTGGAAGTGCAAGTACTGCTTCAGGTGCCACTTGTCGGCATTTCCCGTGAGCGTCAGCTTGCCCTCCTTGTCGTACGTCTCGACAAGGTACTCGACAATGGCACCCGACTCCCACAGAATTAAGTCGTTGTTGTTGTGGTCCTTGATGGCGGGAAGTCGGCCGTTGGGGTTGATGGCAGTGAAGGACGCCTCTTTGGGGTTGTCGATGGTGATCTTGGAGATTGTCAGATACGACGCCCCGAGGTTGGACATGTACATTTGGCAGCTAGGCTCGCCTTTTCATATGGGATTCCAAGCTCCTCGAGGGCGATAAGGACCTTGAAGGGGTTGGGACCACGACCTGACAGCTCTGTTAGAATTTGTTCAAGGCTTCAGGCGTGTGTCATGCGTACCATGGACCCAGACTGTGATGGGCTTCAGTTCAGACATCTTTTCAGGATGAGATGATTGAGATTCTAAAGCTGTTTGAAGATATGGTGAAGATGTGATTGCTTGAAATGCTTCCGTTCTAATGAGCAAACATAAAATCGAGAGGACAAGCACCTGGCTTTATATGCCCATTTACATCTTGATGCGGTCGTGCTTACAAGCTTAGCCCCGCCACATACTAGCACTGAAACGCCGCATACCAACACCCTCACGGACTCCCCTAGCTCGTCAGCTCCGAGCTGCGAGCATGATGCAGTAGCTAATATTGTTGGAGAACAATTAGTAATTGACGGTAGGCGATTACCACGGACCCTCCGCGCGTCTCAACTCAATTTTCTACGTCATACGGACGAATCGCGGCAGCCACAGTAGCGGCGCCTTCAGTTGATTTGTAACGAGATTGTCTCGAAAGTTGATTAGCTCCGAATCTCTTGTCAGAGGCGCGCGGTAGATGACTAAGTCTTGGATCGTTGCCTTCCCTGGGATAGCGTTGCCGCCCGGTTTCCAACTCCAGGGGAATCCAATGAACACACCGACGACGCAGATGGAAACCGCAGTGCCAATAGAGTCCGACCCGTCGCGGCGATGCCCTTGTAGTCGTGCGCGTCGGGATGTTCCGGCATTAAGAGGCCGTCACTGCCGCTGATACTCCACAGATTGAGACTCCATTGACGCCATCGGAGCTACACGAAGGGCCTGACCGTCCGCTTCTTGGTAGAAGCGGAATGCTACTGCGACCCCAACTGAAAGGCGTGAGCCATGACAAAGCCAACGATGCGTCCTGAAGCCAAATAGGGAGGCAGCCACTCATGATAAAGTCTCCAAAGGCTCCAACCCGCAGCTGGAAGAATGCCCCGTCAAAGAATTCGGACTCCTGGCGGGCCACGGATCACTTCCTGGATCCAAGCGACATGTCCTGGCGACGAAGCGACTTACCAGGCGGACTTCAAACACTCGCACGCAGGGCAGAAAGGTTGACTCGCCGCCGTCTCTGCAGCTTCCTGACTGCGCCCAGTATAGGCAGCATGTCCTCTCCTGCCAGGGCTGATCTTCATCGTCCCTCCTAGACTCAGTTCGGGGATTATCCGCGCACGCTTCCGTCTTGGCGATGGGCGGGGTCGGAGGTTGAGGGCAGTTAGATGAGTGGCTGGGATCCACCTGACGTTGATTGTCTATTAAAAAGCCTCCTTCTTTCCGGACGACTTGGGAAAGGTGTCACCGTCTTGTTTGGCGGTAGTTCATGGCTAAACCCCAGTGATAGTAACTCCCGTCCAGCCCACTCAACCGTCACGATCAAGCCAATTGCTTAGGGACAATGGAGTAAATCGGCAGGCCTGGTCTAGTCCGTCAACCACGGGTCTTGCAGAAGTTCCCTCGCCGTGGGGCGAGCGTCAAGATCCCAGGTAAGGGTTCTTCGAATGAACTGGAGGAATTTGGCATTATCCCCGAGTTTGGTCTCGGCCGCCTCGAGAGTCTTCTCCTTCGGTATTTGCACAAACTCGCCCCAGTTTCCTGAGACAGTACATGATTAGAATGCCCGCTACATGGGTTTGATATCGGAGTACACATCCGTCATACGTACCATTTTCATCCCAGTACTCGAGCGCTCTATTGCGATGCCGATTGAGGAGCGCAGGAGGTGGCGGACCTAGCGCTGCAATAAGCTCGGCAAAGTGAGCTCCGTCCGACAAGCTGCCATCTTCTTTGCGGGCGCTGAATAGCGTCTTTCCTTCAAGGAGATCCCACGCCTAGACAAACAAGGGGTGGTTAGTGACTCCATCGGTGGAACTGCAATTATGATTCGAACACATACTGTAAGTCCCACGCTCCAGATATCGACAGGATAACCCCATTGAATGTACAAGAGTGTCTCGGGGGCTCGATACGCAACGGGCATGATGTCGCCGGCGTGGGGACCAGGGCCGAGCCGGGCTTCTCCAAAGTCGGAGAGCAAAAGTGGCCCAGCTTTAGGCTTCATCAGACGGGAAAGGTAGATGGTCCGGTCTTCAAGCTGCTTGCGAGGAACGGGGTTCGATACCTCATTTTCTTCCAGCTTTTGGAAAAGAGAATTGTCGTTTAACCCGAGTAGTAGATTGCCAGGATGAACATCTGATCCCCTCTCAGCTTCGATGCAATGCGCGGCGTACACGTGCATCCGCATGCGTATGGACTTACCCGTGTGTACCGATTGCACCTCCGTATGCAAGAGATCAAGCGCTTCGAGAAGCTCCTTGACAGCTCCCTTCACGAATCCCTCATTGAATTCGCAGCCATCCATGAACACTATATCCATATCGCGGATGCTCATTTGAGAAACCTGAAGAGCAAGCGCGATGTGCTTGCCACCAGGGCCAGCTACTTCAAAAGAGGCGAGCAGCTTTCTGACATTTTGGGCGCCAGGGTGCCGGCTAGGCAGGAACTTGTTCAAGTGCTCGTAAAAAGGCAGCTCCCGGTGCTGGACGGAATTGTGAATGTAGATTTTGAGCGCTACATATTGGTGGTGTCTACGGAGTATAGTGGGTGATTATTAGCGAACTGCAGCACACCGACTGAGGACTACTCACTGAAGGTCGCGTGCAAGCCATATGGTGGAGGAAGAGCCGTAGCCGAGTTTGGCCACGGTTTGAAACCGGTCATTGAAGACTTCGCCTAGACGAACAGGGTAAAAGTGTTCCTGCCTATGTTCTGGCATGGTCTCTTCCTCGACAAGCTGATCTTGGCTGATAGCCTCAAACCCTGCCATGGGGAGTGCACGGGGCGCTGACCGGGGCCGTTGAGCGGACAGCCCCAGCTTGGCAGCGAGAGAACTGAATCTCATTGATGAATGCATCGGCATGCGATGCGGATGTTCCGAAGAAAGAGAAGGAATGGAATGAATTGATGAGTAAGGACGACGAAGCCGTCGGCAGGCGGTCCAGCACAGCGCCATGACAGCCGTTCCGTAGAGTGAGGATGTCAGGTTTTGCCATGCATGTGCGTTGGGCAGAGCCACGTAAGGCTCCCAGCCAGGCAGACATTCCAGGTGCAGATTCGTACACTTCGTCAACCCCGCGCTTGTCTTTGCCTTCAACTCACCACCCCGATCATGGAGTCAAAGGTTCACGCTAATGCTGCGAATGCGGGTGGTCCTCCAGCAAAGGATCAATTGAATCATCCTATAAGGTACTGCTTCAGGGTTCAGGTCGACCAAATCCCCGGTCAGCCTCTCGCACGGTCACTCACACTGGCGAACGACTTCATGTTGCGAACGTTTGACCGGGAATATTCATGGGAGCAGGACTATGTATACACACCAGTGGGCATTGAAGGCTCAGGGGGGAAATGGATACTGCTGGACGTCAACAAGAACGTATCCCCGAAGCCTCTGCCTCAGGACGTTGACCTGAAAGTCTTCAAGGTTGGCATTTCTGAGAATTCGTTGTAAGCTACAAAATCCGAGTTTAGACGATTGTAGCAACTAACTATGTCGACGACAGGGAGTACACACAGACTAATTATCGACTCATCCGACACTATAGCTCCATGTTTCCTTGGGGCGGTCGAGGTACTATCATCAAGGACCGAACGGACTAAATGTCAATGGCAACTCTATTCTGATGGAGGGTATGTGTAGATATGCATGGCGGTAGATTACCAATCCAGTTGTGCACGCATCGTGGTCACAAAGAGTGCACAACCCAGACCAGTCGACGTTTAGGACGTTAGTGGCGAAGCATAGCCCTTTCGAGTAGGCCTAGAGAGTAAAGGGAAGTGGGAGGGGCAAGCCTCGGCGTACAGCATGAGACCGATTCCCGTCAACCGCCAGAGAAGACTGAAGTAGAAGAGAGCCAAGACACAGGATCAGTGCTAGGTGTTGTCCGCGCTTCGATCCCAGAGTCGATCCACCAGCCACGGAATGGAATATTGACGAGGAGAGATTGACCGTGTGATGGATGAACAGAGGCTAACCTAATTGTTTGAACGACTGCAGCTTCTGTGAATATTCTGATGACAAGGCAGTCACGATGTCGGCTTCCGGGTCCTTCATCAGCAAGCTCTCGAGGCCACGCAGGACTTTGACATTATACCTGGCGGCCACGGTCCGATTGGGTTTGTTCACGCGAGGCTTCGACTCCAATTTAGTAACAAAGACGAGCGGGTTCGGGGCGGCGCATGGAATTGGAAGGGCGATGGGGAGAATATGGGAAAGCAGGGGGGAGCTGCAAGCAGGGTAAGCCGACCACTGTGCCTTTGCCAGCCTGTGCTTGGGGAGCAAGTAGTGCTTGCATTTACGGCTTGGTACTGAGGTACAGCCCTTTAATTTAGCATGATCGCACATCGAAGCTACCGTAGCAAGGTAGACATGGGGAATGATATGTGGCGAAGTGTGTCTAATGTATGCCGCTAAGCAGCTTTAATACCACCAAAGCAGACGTAACAACCCGGCACAGCCATCTGTTTCTACTATCCATCCACATAACAATAGACTTAGTTCTCGGATCCTTGATCTGATGGCGACCGCGTGCACAAGTCCGTGTCTGTTCTGCTTGAAACCCCAGCGACATTAGCCAATCCCTCAGTGACAAGACGCCCAGCCCGTTCACGGTTTATCGTCAACCCCAAAGGATATTCAATCTTCGCCACCCTGTGGCCGGGGGTTCGATAATCTCTGGGTTTTCCTCTGCAATCTTCACGAACCCGAGAATAGGCATATCCTGGAGGGAGACCAGCTTCGTCTTTCGCCAGAGCTTGTACCCGAAATAAAGTATGAATATGAGCGGAATGTTGAAGTAGGACGACACGAGGCGCTGGGGGGTGAAGTTGCCCTTGATGAACACGTAGAATCCGCCGGTGAGCAGCAGAGCACTAAACGACACCAGGCCAATCCAGGCTGCGTACGGTTGACAGGGACTTTTCCACGGCAGTCGGTCCCGGCTGATGTTCTGCTTCTTGCAGCCATAGTAGAATCGGAGGTAGACCAGCTCCATGTTGATCCAGTGGACCATCGAGGCGGCCGAGACGAGGTCCTGCAACCATTCGAAGACGACCGTGGCAGCGGAGGAGAGCGTCATGTACCCCAAGAGTATGGCGGAACCGACCGCGGCAACCGACAGCCAAGGAACCCCAAAGCGGTTCAGGCGGGTGAGAACCTTTGGGGCGTGGCCATCTTGAGCAAGCCCATACAGCGTTCGAGTCGCGACGAGCATGGCTGTATTTCACGTCAATCAGCCCGAGGCTCTCGTCCACTCTCGTCCACTTGGTGGCAGCTCCAAGGGTCGGGCATGTGCTTGCTCACCAGAATTCCCGGCGCTCCACGCACTCGTCACCACGACAGCATTGATGATGGATGGCACAATCTTGATGCCGGCGTTGGTCGCCGCAATCGCAAACGGCGAGGCGCCAGCGTCTCCCGTGCTCGCCGTGAGCCCCTTGTCAGCCGACGAGACGGTGAGCCCGATGGAGAAGACGGTGATGACGAAGAAGATCATGATTCTCCAAAACACGCGCTTGGCGGCCTTGGGGATGTTGTAGCGCGGGTTCTGCGTCTCGGCGGCCGCGACGGAGACGTTTTCGACGTTGGAGAATGCATACGCCGCGCTGCTCATGACGCGCCAGAAGCCAAGGAACTGGCTCCAAGACCCCCCGATTCCGAGGAACTGGACAAAGGGCCCGGGGTTTCTCCAGTACCGGAAGCCGATCGGCTCCCCCCGCGGTCCTGCGCCAGCCGTGATGCAAAAGCTCTATGAGACGGGGTCAGGGGCGCGTGTCCAGCTTCGAGGCTGCGACGCCGATGAGTGAGGGCTTCTCACCATGATGTTCACGCCAACGATCAACGCAATCTTCAACAGGGCAAAGGCAAACTCCAGCTCGCCGTAGACGCTGATCAGGCACATGTTGCTCGCGATGAGGACGCCGCCGAGGACAGTGATCCACACGGCGTGGTTGACGGGAGTCCAGTAGTCGATGATGACGGCGCAAGCCACCATCTCCGCGGGCAACAGGATGGCGTTCGCGTAGACGCTGTTCCAGCCCTGCGCAAACGAGAGCGCGGGGTCGACAAACCACTCGGCGTGCCGGATGATGCCGCCGGAGAGGGGAGCCAGGGCGCTCAGCTCGGCCACGGAGAAGACGACGCAGCAGATGAGCATGCCGACGATGCAGTAGGCAAGCAAGATGCCCAACGGCCCTCCTTGCGCCAGGGCTCGACCTGTTGCTAGAAAGAGGCCGGTGCCAACTGTTCCGGCGAGGGCTATCATCTGAACATGGCGTTGCTTGAGGCCCCGATTCGTGCTTGTCAGCTCGGAGAAGGCGGCGGCGGCGTTTGCGTTGCCCTCTTCTCCGAGTTTCGTAGGGCCGGTTGCAGTATCCTCCTCTGCCGGAATGCCATCGACACGACGCCCATGCATTCCATTGTCATGTGCCATCTTTCCGGCGGTCGTGGAGAGGCTCTTGCGGGTGCTGAGACACCAGATGACGCTTTGAAGTGAGGACGCAGCCCGAACGGCGCCCTGGAAGTCTTAACAGGTTGACGTTGGTCAGATAGGCAACGCGAACATGCCCAGTTGAGAAATAATAGGACCCGGAGGCTCGCAACAGAAGAGCGGTGTACGAGTGAGCCGTGACATAGTCTTCTCTGTGGATATAGGAGCAGCCAGAGTCCAACTTACAAGGAACCCCCACGCCGATAGCAACCTTCGGCTTTCAGTGCTTCGAGCATGGCCTTCCCCGCCCCCACAGGCAGGAAGTGGGCCTTGAACAGATCCCTCGTCCCCGGGGTAGTGATCGTTGAGGTCTAGCGTTGGTTGGTTGGTTACACAACATGCATCCAACATTGCCCATCTCACACCTCACACTCCAGTCCAACCAAAGATAACAGCATAGCCTCATGAAGAGAGTACGGGTTGCCTGCCACGACACCCAATGACCACGCCATGAGAGCCTACGCAGCGAGCTTCCAAAGCCTTTAGATCGGACATCTGAGACATGCAGATATGCCTGACTGGCATCATCTTGCCCGGGACGGTCAGAGCGAACGGCCAATTTTCTCTGCCTTCGACTGGTAAGAGATCAACGTGAAGACGTCTCTTCGGACATTAAATGCCGGTTGGCAATGCCCTGTCGAGCAGATACCAAGGCTATTTGCATGAGCCTTCCCATCGACGTGGAGCTAGCCCAGCTCGTAGGGGCCCCTGGGGCTGAAGACCACGCAACATGGAGGCCATTAAACGCAGATGGTCAGTCGAAATAGGCCTGCGTCGTGCTGGGCAATTAGATCGATATGTAGGATTCGGCTTCTCACTCAACGGGGGCAGTTCGTCGATGTGCGCGGCTCTTCCAGTTTCCCTCCCTCATCCCCAGGCGCATCCTGCAACTACCCCGTTCGGAGAGGACCTCTCGTCTTCATCCCGGGATCATCCAACAACCTTGCCATTGTGCATCAACACAAGCTCCGGATCGCCCCTGCCATCGACATGCCTCGGGGCCACCCCGAACCCCTCGAGGCCCTCCTCCTCCGCCCGTCGGTTCCACAGCATCTGCGTCACGGCGCCGTCCCGGGAACAGCACGCGTACGCCATCGGCCACCGGCTCCGCCCCAGCGAGTCCCTCACGCCCTTCGTCGCGGCCCTCTCGCTCACCAGCACGCCCAGCACGCCGTCGCCCCTCCAGCCCACCGGCGCGCCGACAAACGCGCCCTCGAGCTCGCGAACGTGCTGAGGGCCGACTCGCTGGGCGCCGGCCTTGCACTGGACGAGGACCCTCAGGGGCTGTGAGAGCGAAGGCAGCGCCCAGGTGCCGACCAGGTCCGTGCCGTAGTCTGAGGCGCCGCCGATGCGCTTGAGGAAGAAGCCGTACCTGGAGAGTGTCGCCGCAACGGTGTATTCGTAGTGCGTGCCTACAAAGACGGTAGACTTGTCATCTAGGCCTGTGCGTTTGGAGTACGCCAGAAATGTGGTGAGATCCGAGTGCTGGGTAGACGGCGGATCGGGATATACCAGCTTGATGTCAGGCCGCCCCTTGCCGTCGGGAGCCTCGCTGTGAGCATTGCGGTGCCATCTCCCTGGTCTGCGGACGACCAAGTGGACGGCGGAGCAGGCCTGAAGCTGGGCTGGCCGTATCAGCTTGCGGCCCTGCCTCAGCATCATTCGGCCGGTCTCAATGGTAATTGGCGATGCGCACGGGCTGGGCAATCGTGAGGTTGCGTGCAATTCACAACAGTTTTAAGAAGTGATTATGCACCAAAGCGGGCCTTGCCAAATATGGGGTCCCGGGTCTTGATCCGGCCCCACCTCCAACCTCCACCCCGCGATGCCATTCTTCGATTCTTCGATCCCACGTTTCCTGACCTTTGTCAACACCCAAGATCCAACATCCACCGTCTCTCCTGCAGCGACCCCTACGACAGTCTGCAGCAGAGAAGCACACGTAGCGAAGCACGGCAAGACCCAGGCGCCTCCCCTCCCGCCTCTCCCCTCCCCAAGAACCATGGGTTCCGTCGTCATCCCCCATCTCGCCTCGGGCTGGCACGTCGACCAAGCCATCCTCAGCGAGGAGGAGCGCCTTGTCGTCATCCGCTTCGGCCGCGACTGGGACGCCGACTGCATGCGCCAGGACGAGGTCCTCTACAAGATCGCCGACAAGGTCAAGAGTTTTGCCGTCGTCTACGTCTGCGACATCGACCAGGTCCCCGACTTCAACCAGATGTACGGTACGTTCAAGCCGTCCCGTCGGGCAAGCGTTTCTGGAAAGGCGGCGGCGGTGCTGACGCTCGAGGCAGAATTATACGACGCCTGCACCATCATGTTCTTCTTCCGCAACAAGCACATCATGTGCGATTTCGGAACCGGCAACAACAATAAGCTGAACTGGGTGCTGGAGGACAAACAAGAGCTCATCGACATCATCGAGACCATCTACCGCGGCGCCAAGAAGGGCAGAGGTCTCGTCGTCAGCCCCAAGGGTATGCTATCTCCATTCTCTTCAGCGCCGTCGCGTTGGTGCACTGACTCTTCTGCGCGCAACAGATTACTCCACGCGGCACCGATACTAGACGACTCGCCAAGAAGACGCTTACCTACTTTACCTCGCAGGATCGAGCTCTGATCCCCTATACCCCTTTCCCATTAGAGACGACGACGGTCTCAACGTCGATTACTACGGTGGCACATAGCGACGAATCTAGGCGCTCTCCGTGGTGGATATTAACAGCAGAGATAAAAGCGTTAGTCTCACTAAATTGATCTTGTCTTTCTTGAATCCTAAAATGCTAATCGCTGTGTCTAAAGACCATAAGCATTTTCTTTACTACCATAATATGTAGGTACGCCTTTACGCCCCTGCTCAACTCATGCCACAATTTTACCTGGATATGACCCTCCTGTCCATCCAATGTCGTAACATCAAGGGCATTGGTCCATGCTGCGTAAACACAGCATCGGACCGTCATGTACCAACAAATTTTGGGGCTTGCGCTCCGTCTCGTTACAAATTAGCCCAATATAAAGAACAGGAGTATTGATTCAAAATCTCCCTTTCAACTTCAAAGCACATCTCCAGGTCCTGGCATCTTGGGCTGGAACAACTTGGTCGGAATCCTGGGGGTGACTGGTGTTGCGGACCGTTCCCTCTGTCCATCGTCTCGGGACCTGCTCGTGAACCGTCGAGTGCCTGGTCGTGGGCCCTGCTTAGGAGCCTTGATCATACTTTCCAAAAAGAAAGACCCGTCAGCGTTGCGCGCATCTGGCCTTTCGTCGTCTGCATCCGAGAATCCCCCAGACAGGTACTCCTCGTCTGAAGTCACGTCGCCAGCCATTTGCGGCTGGTACGAGGCGGGCGCAGACGGCGAGGTGATCGATCGTGAATGCAAACCGGGCCGCGAGGGCATGGCTGCGGTGAAGGCGCCGGGGTTCATCGTGTTGGAAGCGACATCCCTAGGCAAAGCCATAGGCCGGTCCGCAAAACCATTCTGAAACGACGTATTGTTGGAGGCCTCGTGTAGGATGGGTAGAATTTGCTCGTCGTACAGCTCCGTACCAGACTCGAATGACTCGGGCGTATACTCTGTGATGGTTCGCGATGATCGGCCGTCATCATCCGTGTGCGGACTCGAGGGCTCGTCAAAGTAGTCGTCGAGACTGTCCAACCTGGTTGCCAAATCTCCAGCGCCAACGTCCACCCGTCCGTCGTCGGAGAGCATGGTCTCGGTCCTATCCTGCACATCAAAATACCCGTAGGGGAAGTCATCCGTGTGAAACTCGACCTCGGCATTCGGTGTGGCCTCGGTAGAGGATCCCTCTGTGCTCTGGCACATGTAAAAAGCCGCGTGGATGTTGGATCGAGTCGCGTCCGTCTTCTTCGCAGGAACGGGGATGGCCCAGCCAGATGCTTCAGGAATGCCGAACAGGCTTTGCGTGCGCTCGTACTCCTTGCGCACAGCCTTGGAAGTTGAGCGCGTCATACTCATCCGCAAATGGTGCTTGTCCATGTGGCTTCCAGACATGGTCATGATATTGTCCAACACTTCCAGGGCGCCCATGCAAAACTCAGTCTGCAAAAGACGCAGCAGGGGCGAGATGAGGTCTGACCCATGCCCTGCCAGTTCTGGGTTACGCATGTCCACCTCAGGAATGGCGACGCAGAGAATGCGCATGGTTTGAACCTTTACCCATGACAAGGAGTTGGTGAGCAAGCCAATCAGGAATGTAATCATCTTGAACTCCAGTTGAGGTAGATAGTACTCCTTGATGGCCATGAATAGATGGTTCAAAAACTCCCTGCTGTCTTGATGCTTCCCGGAAATGTAGTCGTCGAGGACCAGCCCGAGGCCTTCCAAGCCCTGTCTGTCGGTCTCTCCTAAAAGTATCCTCGCGGTCCTCAGGGTTTCTTCACTCGGCGCTCCGCGTTCCAACTCGTTCAAGAAGCGGGGGAAGTTGGCCAGGAGGGCAAAGAAGAGGCGATTGTCGTCGCCAACCAGGTTATCGCCTGGGAGCTTAACCAACCGGTCCATGGTATCAAGTGTTGGTTGCCAGCACGCTGAAGATCTGAGACTCTTGTATAGCAGAGGCTGGACCCCTTCAAATTGGCCTTCCCATCGGTCTGGCTGTCCGTCTGCTATCACTCTCCGCACATTCGGCGACCTCAGGTCGACTTTTCGGACCAGCTCGTTAAGCATTTCCACAGCTTCGAGAAACTCTCGCTCATTGATCGATTCCAGACACGCACAGGTGGTCCAGAAGAGCTGCGGAAAGGTCAGAAGATTATCAGAGTCCAGCTTCACAATGAGGGTCTTTAGCGTCGTCAGGATCTCCATTGAGAACGACTGGATCTCCGGGTCCTCATCGGCAATGGTGTTGGACAGCCTAGCGAGCATATCGCCGAGCATGTACTGATCCAGCGAAGTGAGGACGCAACGGAAGATCTGGAACGACCGGCAGGCCAAGTGCCGGACGGGGCATGAAGTTGCCCAAGTCAAGGACAAGCGGCCCCATTGCTCCTTGATGCCGGGGAATGTCGTCTCGAAAGTCTTGACTACCTGCGTAGTCAGATATTCCATGCTTGGTGGAACCTTGTTGTCTTGATCGTCGACCTTGCCGTTGCTGTCCTCGTAGCCCCAGACAACAGAACGATCATGCCTTCGGATCAAGTCAACCAAATCCTCAACTGATCCTTCGGCCGTACCTTGCGGGTGGTCGTCCATGCGTGAGATGACGAGCTCATGGATGAGATGTACGAGCATCTCTCGGGCCTGCTCTTGCACTAGAGGGGTATAGTGATCCCAGAGAACAGTAACCACCTGGAGAAGAAGCGGCACATTGTCTGGTGTCAGATTCACCGGCGATACCATCAAGTCGACAAGCAGGATCAGTGACAGCTGGCCAAGTGAGAAGCCAGCTTGCTTCGTCCCGATTGGGAGAGCCTCGCTCAAGTCGGCACAGTACGGGAGGTTGCTGATGTCTGGTGGAGGCGGGACCACCTCTCTCTTCTCGTTTGGAACCATCGCCTTAGGAGTGATCTGCATGAGCAAGAACTCAACGACCTTGATACCCGGTGTGCTGTTTGTGGTGGATAGAAACACTACAACCTGCTTGGCATACTCGACAAAGTTTTGCTCGCGTCGCTCCAGACAGAGCTGCATGATAAAGTCCAGGACAAGACGAACGTTTCCCGGGTACGGCCCTGAGGCTAGTGCCTGCCAGAGAGCTTGAACCTCGTGATGAAGTGCTCCGCTGGACCTGATCGTGAGCTCCAACAAGTTCGCCAGGAGCACATACGACTGAGCTGTAGGGCCGCCGTTTGGGTCCAACTTCAGCTCTATCGTCTGAATCCACGGAAGGACGACAGCAATAACGTTTCTCTGCGCTGCTGGTTGGACGTCTTTGAAGTAATAGGTGAACTCAGAGAATATGTGGAATGCAAGCTCCGTATGTTGTTTGGCCACTCGCTTGGAAATTTCGAATTGCGCGAGTTTATAGACAGCCTGAGTCTTGTCCGAGATGCTTATATCGAAATCCTGAATCTTGGAGTTCCGCTGCTGGCGTGCCTCCAAAGACCGAAGCATTGTCGACGACTTTGACCTGATTTCGCTCTGATCGTTTCCAAGCGTGTATAGGCAAAGGCCAAGAAGTTTCCAAAACGGACAGGGATAATGGCTCTGCTCCTGCAATACCTCAATGATGACCGCGAAATAGCTCTCGAGCACCTTGGGCACGTCTGCCAAGTAGCATCTGGCAATACAATGCTCAAGAAGATATGGGTACTCTTGGTTGTGGACGACCAGATTTTTCAGAGCTCTGCGCCCCGTGACATTCATCCTGTCGCTGCCTGAGTTGAAGATTGCCTCGATCCAGGCGAGCATCCGACGAATGTCAAACTGCAGTGTAACCCCGCTCTCAGTGGTGACACTGATGGGCCCGCCACAGAGCGCAGCCATGGCACTGAGTGCAGCTGTTCTCAAGTTGCGTTTTTCAATCTCCATGGCGGCTGTGACGGTTCCGCGTTCCCCCAATGACTGCTGGTCAATGAGTGATTGGCGCATCGTGTCTTCTCTCGCTCGTATCTGCGTCTGGTTGGGCGAAAAGCCGCACCAATCTTCCATCAAGGAGAACGCAGACTTTCGGGACTCGAATGTCATCCATCGCGATGGGTCTTTTGTCCTGTTAATTCCCTCAAAAAGCACCTCCATCAGCCCACAGTAATGCCTCCTGAGCTTCTGGAACTCCCAGTCCATCTGAACTTCTCCATCCATCAGGAACAACTTCAAGTCTTTGGCATATGACGTCAAGGTGCCGAGGAAGAACTCCGACTGATACACTTGAGGGTCCCGGAGAAAGTGGGATGTCAACTTGAACACATGTGTAATTTCTGTTCGGAGTAGATCCATCTTGCGATTTCTTCTCGGAGTGCTGTTGGTTCGCTGATGGATTCGGGCGCGTGCGTCGTCATTGCATCGGGAGGCTTGGCCTTGGAGCTCCTCCATAAGCGTCTGATAGATATGTATATTGATGGACCCCATGGCGACAACAACAGCGTCCCTTACCGAGGCCGAGGATGAAGACAGAAGAGGAATGAGATACTTGAACAGAGTTCTTGCCGTCACAATCTTATCGGTGGATGATGGCTTCGATGTCTTTCGATAGTGTTGCACATCCTTTGCAGGGTTGGGAGTCTGGCTTCCCGGATCGGCCAGGGTCGTGCAGGCGAAGATGAGATAGAGTTTCCATTGCTCAATCAAGACCTCAGGCTGAGTCGCCGGCGATCGCACCGGCATTCGGCCATTACCTTGCTCACCCCCATAGTAGAGGCCTCGGGTCGGTTCGGACAAGACGACAATCGGCTTGTACATCTGAAGTATGCGGTTGCAAATCAGGTCTCGGCATATAGCGACGGCGAAAGGACATTTGTCGAAGGAGATTCGAATCAGGTTCGGGAATATTTTGAACCACAGCGTGGTGTCGTATGTGACATCGCTGGTGCAGAGTTCCACCACCACGCCTTTGCTGTTGTTGTTCTGCAGCCCACGTTGCAGCCTGCTGCGTTCGGCGACGGACAGGTGCTCGTCGTTGAAATCCATGACTTGACTCGAGTCATTCTCCAGGATGTTGATCAACCTGGGAGTTTCTTTTTCTTCCTCTTTGCCGAGCGCCTTGTCAAACTCGGTGATGAGACGTAGAACTGTGACGGCAAAGTGACGGACTCGTCGCGATTGTGAGCACAGGAAGAAGAGGCCATGGGCCTCTGCCTGATCCACTTCCGCCCATATGCTGGACAGATCCAGCTTCAAGGCTCTCTTGTCCGACGCACTGGAATCCGACTGGTTGGCCGCCGCATCCCTTGTTTTTTGCCTAATTTCCTCTATCCAAATTTGCAGCAGCTCGACGTAGAGCCGTAGTGTGTTTTCGATATGGCCCGAACCAAGCATACCACCGTCGGACATGGTCGAATACCGGTCGTCAAAGTTGAAAATGAAGCGAGCAAACCCCATGGTCACTTGCTGCGCGTGAGAATGTCTCGCGATAGCCTTCAAAGAATTGGCAGACGACTCGGCGATGTTATACTGGACATGAGCTGTGCCGGTGCAAAGGAGATTGATCAAGGAGTTGAATGGAATGTCAACTGACAAGCATCGGGGGAGTGCTTGGACAGCCACGTGTAGGAGCTCGTAGAATGCTTGCTTTTGATCTGCCGCGTTCTGGTGTTCATCGCGGCGAGAGAAGTTGAATGACTCAGTAATCGGCGTCTTCGGACCGGGGCTATTGAACTTTTCGTCCAAGGCGGCCTGCCCGCCAAACGTGTTGTCACAAACAATGGTTATCTTACCGAGTATTTGGCAAAATTGTAGGTAGTATTCGCGAACCCCGTCGCCCAAGACGTGCGTGAGAACGGGACGTGAGATGTTCTCCTCCTTGGGGAGGGAGGCGGGACTCGACAACGGGCCGTTTCTGGGCGACGACAAGACAGGGGAGGTCGGCAGCCGTTCAGTCGAGGTATAAGCATCGTAAAATTGTGGAAACGGGGGCTGGCCCTGCTCGCCTTTCTCCAGGTCAGACATGATGCACAGGAAGGCTCGGATGCCAACAACAATCCTATCGGGGTCCAGTTGCTCAACCCTTAACTCTTTGTTGGACACAAACAGTTCGGCATTGATGAGCGGGAAGATGACGGTTCTGAAACAGTATTCGGGGTACTTGAATCCGATGATTCGAATGATTTGGATCAAAGGTTCTGTGATTGCCGGGTCAAACGATACCAGGCTGCGCTTGGAGGTCGGCAGAACCAGCTTCATCACGTCATCCAGTTTCCTGATGGCACTTTGAAAGTTATCGTTGGTGCGGTACAGGTAGGTCCAGATCAACCGAGATATGACCTGAAGGCAGAGCGGCTTGGTGAATCGATCCTTCGCCTTGGTCTGCAGAGACAAGACCAGTTGAAGCCACTGCGATCCAAACGTGTCGGGGGATGACACGCAAAGCATGGTCGAGGTCAGGGGAAACGCAACCGTCCAATGCCGCGGTTTGATGAACATTTGTGCTAAGCGTGGACCGATCGCGGCGAGTACCTCGGACCATTTCGGGTGCATCAGATGGCTGTTGCTGGCTTTTGCGGCGATGGGCAGGAGAAGCATATCGATGACCTGACAGAACGCCGTCTTGACTCTCGGGCCGTGGGACCTGTTGAACAAGCGGCCCAAAGAGACGAGGAAATCGCATGACTCTTCCCAGGCTCCCTCCGGAGAGATCTTGACTCGCAAGTGCTTCATTCCGCCCAGCACGAGGTCAACCTTTCCTTCGGCATCGCGGGCGGCAGATGATGTGGGACTCTTGACTACCCGTTCTTGAAGGCAGCCGTCCAAGTCTTCGATGAATCTCCTAGTGACTCCGGAAAAGTTGATATCGCTCATGTGTCCCAATAGTTGCGCGAAGAGGTTCCAGTTGGCGAGTTTCAGGGGCGAAATCATCAGTTGCTCGGTGTCTGCGATTTTAAGCTGCCCGAAGATGATGCTCTCCAGCTTGTCCTCCATCTCAGGGGTGATGGATGCTAGGTTGCTTTGGCATATCACCTCGAGGAGCACTCGACACAGGATGTAGATGGAAACAGTCGATCGACGCTCTTGCTGAGCCACATATTCCTGCTTGGTAGACATTGTCGTGTTGTTTGGCGGTCCATTCTCAGGGCCACCTGGGCAAGGTTGTAGCGGCTCGGTATTCCTCCGCAGCAGAGGGCCTCCAGGTTGGTTGCTGCGCATCTGCTGAAGCTGGCTCCGAGCCTCGTTTGCGGCATCGCTTTTACTCTTTCTCCACAACATCATCGAATCTATCAGAGCCTTTGGCTTCGGACTGGCAATATGGCCGAGGGCGACAATCAGCTGGTCAAAGGCCGTGTCAACCCCGGGTCCACATATCCGCTCGATCTGCGGTTCGGGTTCGAAGGGGACGGTAATGCACTCGGTCAGCTTTTCTTCGGCCTGAGCAATGAACTGCGTCGGGTCAGCAAGGCATCAGGCCAGGGTCCAGCAAAATCACATACAGATGTGAAGAGCACGTGCAGCGCATACTCGCCGACGGTCTTCTGCTCGTCTCTATGCCGGGAGGAGTGTGACTGGTGTGATGGTTGGTCTCGTCGTGATTTGCCAGGCATCATTTCGAGTTTGCGCTGGCCAGCCGCTTGTGGCGACATGTCCGCGGCAGATGCCGACCTCTCCATCGCCAACCCGTTGGAACTAGACACCATAGGCCCGCCCAAGGATGTTGTTGGCCGCGACGGGATGCTACCGTCGGCCTCCAATCGGGCCGCCACAGACTGCATGTCTGGTCGCTCGAGCCCGGCGCCCGCGGCAGCTATCATCTGAGGGCTGAGAGGGCCAGCAGAACTGGCGACGCTGCCATTTCTTGAATGTTGGAACCCATGCACTATAGACGTCTGGCGATGGTGGCCGTAGATTATGCTCTTGCTGGGGTCGACGGCTCGTTCGATGGCTCCTCCCAAGACCTGACGCGTTGGCGGGGCGTGACTTCGAGGAGACGTCAAGATCGGTGTCGGCAGAGGCAGCTTTTCGGCCGATGACTCTCGCGAGTGGGCAGGGAAACGGGACGAGTTTGGGGAAAAGACGTGGGGGCGAATGGTCTGATCCCAGAGAGCCTCGTGCTCTGCTTCGTCGTCGAGCCTCGACAAGGACCGCGCGGGGAGCTTTAGCGTGTCCTGGAGGTGGTCCGGCAGCGGTTGAGACGGAGCTGAGGGCGGGAAACTCGAGTCAGCGATTCGTGTCCTGCTTGTGAGACACGAGACGTCGATCCAAGGTGTCGTGCGTGTTTGGCAGACGGAGCAGTCATGCCATAGTGCCGCGGTGCCCGAGGGAGGGGAGAAGATAAGAGCTCGGCGGCACAACACAGGTTTCAAGCAGCCATCCGAACAGGTGTGGTAGGAAATGCTGATACTCACCCATCTCGAATCGGACCAGGGCCCAACTCCCAGTCGTCTAGCGCAGCGCATGCGCGGCTAATGTTGCATCGCAGCGGGCGAGTGCAGTCGATGGCAACAGCGATGGGATGGTAGAGGCGTTGGCAGTTCGAAGGATAAAACGGCAAGGCGAGGCGTCTGTGCAGTGGGTACGGATCGCTATCCGTGCTCCGTACTTGTAGACAGTGGCCAATGCCGCTCTGTATGTACGGTATGGCACAACGACCGTCGCGTTAATGCATCAATGCGTTCGTTTCGTGGTTGGGCTCCAGCTGTCCTGCTGAGCTCAGCGAGCCGCCTGAAGGCGCCTCATAGGTGCACGGCTCACGCCTGAAGCAATGATTAGTCATGCCGCCGTTGCATCGCTGCAGAGGCTTCCAGTTGCTGGTCAACGTGGTTATCTGGATAGTTTTGGCTTGTGCTTCCCTTTATGTATCTGCTTCTTTCCTGTCCACTCAATGACCCCATGGTTTTTCCGGGCTATGGGTACCGACTGAAAACTCCGTACTCGTATTGAGAATGCCAAGAAGAGCCAGGTCAGGACTCAACAGAGCCGCAACTCTGAGGACGGTTGAAAGTTCCATTTTTCTTGGCTATGTTGGCTCCAACCAGGCTTATGAAAAGTCTGCAGCGTGATTGAAGAAAATGGCATTCCCCATGAGACAAGGTGTATAGCCGTAGGCAAGCGTAAGTGTAGTGGGTGAGATGCGACAGCTGATCTTCACGGCGAAGAAATAGCATACTATTGACATCTCCCAACCTGCCAAGCCTACCTCGCTGTACGCACTTGTAGCATGCCAGTGTTTCAAGTTTGGCCTTCCAATTAAGCCTTCGGCTTCCGGGCGAAGTCAACAAGAACTGATGGCCCCGGCTTTTTGGAGTCTGTCCGGGGCCCCGCGCACTCGGCTCCAGACTGTTGCGTACCTGGCTCCGTAGATCGTCGAGCTGCCTGCAGACCACTGAGCATTCACTTGAGATTGCAGTTTTCTGCGCTGTAGGCCACATGCGTGTTTATGGAAGGCCCGGCTTTATGAACTGACACAGGCTGGCCGGGCTCGGGGCATGGCTGCCATGGCATCACCCGGCGTCAACCTCGGCACCGCACCCCGCACATATTGAAGCCCCTAAGTTTCTAGAATACTTGCCACGCGACCAGATTCATCGTCCAGAAGTGACAATACCGAATGCTACTTCCGTTATGAGCCTGCCTGCCTCTGCTGGAGAGGCGGTGGCCCGCGGGATGTCCCGGCAACGGATCAAGTGCATCGCGCCTCAGCCGGCGGTAGTTCGGACTCGTATCCGCATCTCGTCGGAGCCGCGTTCCAGCAGTGCAATGAGAGCCCGGCGCAGAACCATGCAAAGACGATTCCATCCGTCACATGAAAAAGCGGAAGCGGCGCACCGGAATCTCGGAATACCTCCGGCCGTGGTGGCGCCACACGTACCCAACCAGCAAGTCAGCACGGCTCGTCCGCTCCATTGGATAGCGCATCCGTGCCTGTCTGGACGGGAGGCACCGCGGCTGACTGCCTTGTTGTGACACGTATGCCACCGGGCAGCTATCGTCCCGGCGACTATTGGAAAGAAGAATATTTTGTCTCGTGACGTCTGTTCATGTCTTGCGGAGCGCTGTACTTGACAAGTTGATAGGCCCAGCACTCGTAGTATGTACTCGTCAACTCTGACACCGGAGCCAGAACCCAGGGCCGCAACGACGGAGTTTAGCCGTATTCGGACATCGAGTCAGCCGACGGAGCCAGATCTCAGCGCGGAGGCCCCTGGGTGGACTCCGGTGACCGTTCGATCCCTTCGCACCGGATTTTGAAGCCACTTTGCTCTCCAGGGCTCGCAATTGTGTTCCGAGGCCAGACGCCGGTGCGGGAACCCTCGCCGCAAGCTGTTCTCTGCCGAAGCGACCTACACGCTCCGTGGCGCGAGTGTCCGCCGGGTCCATTGTCCATATCCGCTCCACGGGATCCTCCACAACGCCGCCCCTCCGAAATTTGCCAGATCCGCCTACAACCGCCTCAGGTCCGTCCTCGAACCACCAGCCCACTCTTGCCAACTCGCCTCCTCCACCCTCGCTCTGCCTCATCCTCCCGCCTCTGCCTGCGGTGACGCGACGCCAGCGACACACGACCATCGGCCCGGCGACTCTGGTGGTCGAGCGAGCGCCTCCTTCCCTCTCTGCCGTCTGTATCAGCCTGTCCGAACTCGCCCGCCATGGCCGAACTCGACACCCTCGATCTCATCGTCCTCGCGGCGATCCTGCTCGGCACCCTCGCCTACTTCACCAAGGGCAAGTACTGGGGCGTCGTTAAGGACCCCTACGCGAGCGCCTTTGCCAACGCCAATGGCGCAAAGGCCGGGCGCACGAGGAATATCGTCGAGAAGCTCGAGGAGACGGGCAAGAACTGCGTCATCTTCTACGGCTCTCAGACCGGTACCGCCGAGGACTATGCCTCCCGTCTGGCCAAGGAGGGCAAGAGCCGCTTCGGCCTGGACACGATGGTCGCCGACCTGGAGGAGTATGACTTTGACAACCTCGACGCCGTCCCCGACGACAAGATCATCATGTTTGTCCTGGCCACCTACGGCGAGGGCGAGCCCACCGACAACGCCGTCGAGTTCTACGAGTTCATCACCGCCGACGACGTCTCCTTGTCCGAGGGCAAGGATCCTGCGCTAGGCAACCTCAACTATGTCGCGTTTGGCCTCGGCAACAACACCTACGAGCACTACAACTCCATGGTTCGCAACGTCGACAAGGCGCTCCAGAAGCTCGGCGCTCACCGCATCGGCGACGCTGGCGAGGGTGATGACGGTGCCGGAACCATGGAAGAGGATTTCCTGGCCTGGAAGGACCCCATGTGGGCTGCGCTGGCATCCAAGATGGGCCTCGAGGAGCGTGAGGCTGTCTACGAGCCAATCTTCGGCATCGTCCAACGCGACAACCTGACCCTTGAGTCCCCCGAGGTCTACCTGGGAGAGCCCAACAAGATGCATCTTGAGGGCACTGCCAAGGGCCCCTTCAACGCCCACAACCCCTACATTGCGCCCATTGTCGAGTCTCGCGAGCTGTTCTCGGCCAAGGACAGGAACTGCCTCCACATGGACGTCGACGTTAGCGGCTCCAACCTTTCGTATCAGACCGGCGACCACATTGCCATCTGGCCCACGAACCCCGGCGAAGAGGTTGACCGATTCCTGGACGTGATTGGCTTGACGGAAAAGAGGAATGAAGTCATCAGCGTTAAGGCTCTGGAGCCGACGGCAAAGGTCCCCTTCCCGACTCCCACGACGTACGATGCCATCATCCGGTACCACTTGGAAGTCTGTGCTCCCGTGTCGCGTCAGTTTGTCTCCACACTTGCAGCTTTCTCGCCCACGGAAGAGATCAGGGCCGAGATGATCAGACTCGGCAACGACAAGGACTACTTCCACACCAAGACGGGTCCTCAATTCTACAACATCGCTCGACTCCTGGCCGCGGTTGGAAAGGGCGAAAAGTGGTCCAACATTCCTTTCTCGGCTTTCATCGAGGGATTAAACAAGTTGCAGCCCCGCTACTACTCGATTTCCTCCTCGTCGCTTGTCCAGCCCAAGAAGATTTCCATCACCGCCGTCGTTGAGTCGCAGATGATCCCTGGACGCAAAGACCCCTTCCGCGGTGTTGCGACCAATTACCTGTTCGCCTTGAAGCAGAAGCAGCATGGCGATCCCAACCCGGAGCCATTCGGCCAAACGTATGAGATTACAGGCCCGCGCAACAAGTACGATGGAATCCACGTCCCTGTTCACGTCCGCCACTCCAACTTCAAGCTGCCTTCGGACCCTGGCAAGCCCGTCATCATGATTGGGCCAGGTACCGGTGTTGCACCGTTCCGAGGTTTCGTCCAGGAGCGCGCCAGACAGGCACAGGATGGTGCCGAGGTTGGCCGAACGCTGCTGTTCTTTGGTTGCCGCAAGAGTACAGAGGACTTCATGTACGAGTCTGAGTGGGCGGTAGGTCAACGATTGCGGACGAGGTTGAGAAGTTGAAGTTGCTGACCACATACGTAGGAATACAAGAAGGCTCTCGGCGACAAGTTCGAGATGATTACGGCGTTTTCACGAGAAGGCAGCAAGAAGGTCTATGTCCAGCACCGACTCAAGGAGCGGGCCGAAGAGGTCAATGAACTGCTGAAGCAGAAGGCCTTCTTCTACGTTTGCGGTGACGCGGCCAACATGGCTCGTGAGGTCAACACCGTTCTTGCCCAGATCATCGCCGAGGGACGTGGCGTGTCGGAGCAAAAGGGCGAGGAGGTGGTCAAGCACATGAGAGCAGCGAACCAGTACCAGGTACGTCCCCCACTCCGAGGCAGCACGCGCACCCTTCTAACCAACGCGCGCTTTACAGGAGGATGTTTGGTCCTAGATTATCGAGCGTCTCATTCCGGGGGGGTTAGAATGGTGTGGATGCATGGCGGGTTTATGACCAGGGGCGGCGTTTCTTCTGAGGAGCGATCTCTCCTATTTTCATCATTAGTGCGTGCCAAACACCATCTACATAGAAAGTTTCCTTATTGGGGTTTCGGGCTGGGAGGCGACTTGGAGATATTGTCGACCCTACGTTGTGGGCATATTTATGGTGTAAATGGTAGCGCTACCCCTGCAGACAGACATGCTTCGTATCTACCTAGACGGCAGGATATCTTGCCTTGCAGCTTCCCAGTTCTACCTATCGTTTTGATGTTGATCGAAACCTCCCGAAGGAAGTATAGAGGTAACAGCTACGGAAACCTGGCTGGCATCGCTTGAAATCTTGCCAGGCCCCCTCACATCCATCTCTTCTTCCTGGTCCAACCCGTTACACATACGTTCGTCAGTGGCATCACTTCCGAAAATATTCCACTTGTCTCTTCCATGGCACTTGACCGTTCACACACTTCGCGTCTCTCGTGCGCTCCAGCTTTCGAGACGGGTCGACATGCTCGATCCCCGGGCACGCGTTTTCAGGGCCTCGGCAATATCGTGGTTCTAACGGAGGTCCCTCGCGAAGTCCCTGGCAGAAGTACTCTCTACACTTGCAGAGATCTCTGGTCAATCGCGTTCTGAGGGTAGCTTGTAATAGGGAGGAACAGTGAAGAGCGGCAGGAATAGCGAGGAACTGTAAGGAACAAGGGAATACGAGGAAATACAGGCTAGAGTCTTCGTAAACTAGAGGGACAATCACGCACGCGACAACCGATGGCTCGCAATGTCTAGACGATGACACCCGACAACTTGACAGGTGATGACAATGCCCTATCCCTGCACCTTACGGCTACACCCGTCGCACAGCTGGCAAACATGCATCTTAGCATCTGTGGGGTAGCAAGGTTCAGCCTCAGTTCTTTCCCCTCCCACCATCGCCAACATCATTCGCATTGTGAGATCGACGGGCCGACTCCCGAAACCCGCCGCTCTACGAATCATCGTCGCTCAGGAGCCATGTTTCAATTATACAGCGTGTGGCGTCTTCTCTCTTCCCCCCGTCAAGTTCCAGACCACAGGCCCTGCCTGTCGTCGTTGCTTTTTCCGAATCACACTCGGCCCGCACGTCGTCTCCCTTGCGTCAGAGAAACGGTCAACGCTCGTGCTCATCGCTGCCGCAGCAAACTACCCGTCAACTCATCGACCGACGCATGAGAAATGCGCTTCCCGGGGGCTGCTGGTCGGCTCCAGCCTTGGCCGGCACCGTGAAATGTCTTCTGGAGGCCTGGGCAAACCACCGCCGCTGTCCCGCTCTGATGGCCACTGACCGACAAGCTTTGGAGCATGTCTCATGGAGAGGAATGTCTGGTCCGTCTTGCCTTCACTGGCCCGCAGCAAAAAGCAACCCCTCACCTTGGGTAGTGGATGAACATTGGTTCGTCTGGGCCAAGAAAAACAGCCCATGGCAGTTTGCGCACTGAGGCCCGAGCTGTCACCTTGCACCCGCATGCTGCGACGCTGCGGGCCAATACCCCCAGGCACAATCCGCAACCGCATTCCCTGGGCTGTACGGGGTCGGCGTCGAGACTCGAACCGAGAATCCTCATTGGCTTGCGGCAATGTCTATGCGACTTGCAGCATGACGGCGCTGCCATGCTGGTTCACTGGTTGCCCTTGGCTGTGCCCCAGGTGAATCATGGGTCGCAGTGTCTGGGAGGCAGCAAAAAGTAACGACAGGGAGCGACAGAGACGTCGACTGCAACATATCCATCATGTTTCCCACATAGGAGCCGCTCATCCCACTCTGCGTGGTGCAGTCTTGTAGGTCCTGCCTTGTAATGCTGCCAGAGGCTCATTGATACATAGCTGTGGTGTGGTCAGCCATCTTCTCTGTCATATCACCATCCGTTGATCAGTATTCTTACATCCGTTTTCAGCCAGAATCCTTGCGTGTGCATTCGTCCGTCACACCGCTAGTTACTCGGAGCGTTGAGTCGTCGATCAGAAGAACAGCATCGGTGAATAGGCGTGGCGACCATCGGAGGGCAAGAGAAGCTCAATATCTACTATCAGGCTCATAACAGGACAAGCGGTAGCCTTTGAGCCTTGCAAATCTGGGAACCGAACGAGTAGCTGCATCTCACCACGCTCCCCGGTCTATCGATCCTACAGTCGTCGCTTGCTTTCGCCATAGCCTCTGTGCCTGAAATTGAGAACAGACGAGGCTCCAGAACGACTGCCGGTTGCTCAGGTCGCGCCATCTCGGCCAGCTGAGCTGCTTGGGACGTCCCTGCCTTGCATCTATCGAAAGCTGGACACCGTAAAGCAGCACAACAACGCCTTGCTGAAGGCAGAAGCGGAGTCGTCGACGGACGCGGCACAGTTGCGTTCTTGCGGCAGGCAAGATCACGTCGGAGGGCGGCGAGGTCGATCACCTCGTGCTCAGCAGACAAGACGAGCGCCAGAGCGGTTCAGCCTGCATCGGCCAGCGGCAACGTATATCGTGGGCAAGGACGAAGCGGGATACGCTCGCATTGTAGGGCGGCAACTCAGGTCGACGCCGCGTGCTGAGGTGAATATCGCAGCCTCAGGGGCATCTCTCAGCCGCCGGAAGGCACTCGGGGAAACGGCCAGCACACGACGGCCAGCACACGGCGGGACGGGAGCCACCAAGCGGACGGGAACTGGAAAGTCGACTGCTGTCGAGCCTGCGACTGCACCTGCACTGCACCTCGCTGCGCGGTGTGGCCTACCTAGGCACCTACCTAAGGGAGGTAGGTAACTGAACAGCACCTCACCTCACTGCAACTCACTGCACTTCACAGCACCGCTCTGGGCTGGACGGCGACTGGCTGCCGCGCCTCCGCATCGCTGCTGTTGAGATCGACTTCCGTCATTGCTCGGCTCCCACCATTCTTCACTCCTCATCCTTCTCTCCCCCTCATCCTCATCCTCTATCCGAGCCTTCGCAGCGCAGGGCCATCCGACAAATAGCTTACCTGCGTCCTTTCCGCCTCCTTCCTCGCTTCCTTGGACCCAGCATCGCAATTACCTTCATGCCAGCAGCGTTTTAGAATTAGGTAAGTCGGCTCGCTTCCTCGTCGTCGTCTGCTTCTCTTGGTCGAGACTCTTCCCTCTCCATCTTGTCTCTTCTCCTTTTCCTGTCTTCACAGCATCACCACGGGCCAACAAACCGCTTCCCCCCGATTTTTTGCGCCAGGCCGATCGATCTCTTTCGAAGCCCCATCTTGCTCGATAGCTTGTTCTATCTTACTTACTCTCGCTTCATCTCAGTGGTTGTCTTGGGAGCAACATTTGCCTTTCGTCGGCCACGAGCCTGTGTGCACCGTCGCGTCAGGTAGTCGAGAAGACGCGACAAGGTCGGCCATCCCATGTCTGATCATCCTTCCTCTGTTTCCATCTAGAGCTGCCTCTGCACCGTCCCTGGCGTTGCCTCTGCCCCTTGCCTCTTCTGTCGCTGTCGCTCAGTCGTTGACGCGTTTCACTGCACCTCTATCATCTGGCATCTGCTTCCACTATCCTCTGTCCTGTTCGTCCAGTTCTGCATCCCACCCCATGCTGGCTTTGATCCGCAATCTAGGGCCGCTTTGCTCATTGCCTTGTGCAGATCTCTGTTCCGCCGTCGGATCGTTCCCATCTCCAACCATTCTTCGAAGCGAATTTGTGGCTCTTGGAGTAAGTCTCGGGGTCCCGTCGCGTTGGAACCGGTACACTTCAGCTGTCGAAGCAGCAAGCTTGATGGCGGAAGAGAAGGGCACCGTTCTCGCAATCATTTGCGTTGTAATCCTCATGATCATCATCCGCCGCCTCTAGTCAGCTCCCGAAACCCGTCACCTTCAGAGCCTATTCTGCCCGCCTGGCGTTCCATGTCGCTCTGCACTACAAGACAAAATCACGGCTGACAATTCTCTCCCACAGGCAACCCACAAGTCGTATCTTCATCAGACTTTGACCGACCCCAAAATGGACGCGAGCACTGGTCTCGCCGCCCCCTACCTCGCCAACCCGGCCGGACGCAATGTTCATGGCCATGGCTCTGCCCACGCGGGTGTCGACCACATGATGAGCCAGTTTGCCGGCCTCGCTCTTGGAGGTATGGGAATGCCCAACAACTCCGGCCCGCTCCCCATGGGACCAGGCCACTTCATGGTCGGATCCGATGGGCAGTTTGTTCTTGCTCCGATGCCTGCTGCTCAGCCCATGGGCATGGGCCATGCGCAGGACAACCCCTACAACAATTTTGCAATGTCTGCTGGTGGCTATGGCGGCCCTTACGTCGGCCTCCCCATGCCCCTCATGCCCTTCACCCCGGGCCGGACCAACGCTGGCCAGCCTCGCATGGATCGTGGCAACTCCGATGTTCCTGGTCTCGAGAACCGCCGTGGTTCGTACTCTACCACGGAGTCGACCCCAGCGACCCCCTTTTACGGTGCTATGTCTCAGCGCGATGGTGGCCCTCGCGTTGCCAGCCTCGATCGCTCTGCATACACGACGCCGTCTCCTCAGCAGATGGGTCTCACCAACCTCCATGCGGACCCTGCCAAGTCGGCCATCGCCACGGTCTCCGACCGCACCATTGATGAGCTCCTGAAGAAAGAACCTGCCGTCCCCAGAGCTGTTCCAGCCGTCTTCACCCCCCCTGGTCAGATGAAGAGCCTTGAGCAGAGCCTTGAGAACCGCATCCCTGGCAACCGAAACGTGTACATTCGTGGGCTTCACCCAACGACCGATGATGGATTGCTCTACGAATTTGCCTCGCGGTTTGGACCTGTCGAGACCTCCAAGGCCATCATTGACACCAACACTGGAGCGTGCAAAGGGTACGTTCATACCCTCTCACGACAAATTTCATGAAGTTAATGGCTTGCAGCTTCGGCTTTGCCAAATTCTGTGAGGTCCACGATTCCGAGTTGTGCATTCGTGGCTTCCACCGCCTGGGATATGAAGTTGGATTCGCACGAGTAAGTCGCGTGCCGTGCCAGCATGATGATGAGTACTCATCCTGCCAGGAATCCTTCAACTCGAGACTCAAGGCCGAAGGCGATGAAGGTTCCACCAACTTGTACATCTCCAACTTGCCCAAGAGCTTGACTGAGGTGGTGGGTCTACACTTTGCAAAGCCTTCCAAGCACATTGTGCCAAATTGACACTCTGCAGGAACTCGCAACCATCTTCCTCGGCTACACCATCCTGTCTAGCAAGATCCTTCGAGACAGTATGGGTAATAGCCGTGGTGTTGGCTTTGCTCGGTATGCTCGAATCTCCATTGCAGACAGGGACACTTCGACTAATATGCCTGCCAGGTTTGAGTCCCGCGACATCTGCGATGAGGTGATCCGAAAGTTCAACGGTGTCAGCATCGGCGAGGAAGCCCTCCTGATGAACATTCGCTATGCCGACACTCCAGCCCAGAAGGAGCTCAAGCGCGTCACCGCCGAGCGTCGTCAGTTCCGCACAAACGAGTACAACATTGGCGCCTACGGCACACCCCTTGTAGGCATGAGCCCGACCTTATACGGTCAGCAGTCACAGTGGCGACGCACACTTCCAATTCGAAGGTGAGTATTTCTTGGACCCGCACTGTGGCAACGTTTTCTAAGTGACCCCATTTTAGCGGCATTTCGACGTCATCGAATGATGATGGCAACGTGATGAGACACTCGGGAGCCCGTCGTGGATTGTCCGAGTATGCTCCACGTCTTAGCATCTTCAGCACATACTGACCTCTTGATCAGGACGGCCACGAGTGCGAGCGCGGACGCTGTTTCTACCCCCAACTCCTCGGAGTGTGACGAGGGCGTTACGATTCACGCGGACCCGACCGTCGTCGCCGTCACTGACGAGAGTGTTCAGTCGTCACCCTCGGCCAAGGAGGCGCCGAAGGAGGTCAAGTGAGGTGTCTTTTGGCAGTAGATGTGTTGCACTGTCTCTGGCGTATCATGTGCCATGCGCATTGTTTCGCTTCCTTTAGTCTTGTTGTTTTGGAGCCGTGGACTCGAGGCATCACGACAGTATTATGCCATCGCGGAACTTTTTATGGTCTGAAGATAGCTGATACTACTGATGAGCTGTGTGAGCAAAGAGGTCCCATTTTACACACTTTGTACTTTAGATTCTAGGGAACGAAAATTGTGACGGAACAGGGGGAGTGTAGTCTGGCATTGTAATGAAGATCGATTTATCTTGAGCCTCATTTTAGCCGGACGTGATGCAATGAAGCAATCCTTGTCGGATCTTCGTAATAGCTCCAAAATGGGTATCATGAATTCTTGATCTATACTTCTAGCTTCGACATGTCCTGCTGAACCGCATCTGCGGGATCGGTACTTTGCAAGGCGTGCAACTCAGTGGATGGTCCACCACTTGGCTCGCTTGCATCCACCGCTTCAATCGTTTCGTTGCTTTCTGATCCCAGCACTACAAACCCTTCTTCATCTCCTTCATCCTCCTCATCCTCATCTTCGGCCTCGTCTTCGTCTTCGTCTCCTTCATCCTCGTAGTCTCCCTCCCCTGATGCATGCTTGGCTTCCAGCTTGGCAGCCTTCTCCTTGATTGCAGCCTCTAGGTCCTTGAGCATCTTCTTTGTGAAGCCAGAAGCTTCCACGGTGGCATCCAATCTCTTGGCGCCACCCTTACCCACGCTCTTCTTGGCGTCCTTGAAGAATGGCCCCGGCTTGGTGCCTGTAAAGTGGAATCGACGTTCGAAGAATCGCTTGATGCAGTTGACGTCCCGGTCAAAGTACATCTCGGCGTTTTGATGTTCCATGGAGACCATTTGAGGGAAGTCGATGACGACAGGCTCGAGCTTGATCGACTCTTTTCCGTCGTCGGACGTTGTCTTCTCTTCTTTGACTAAGATGTTGAATTCGTTGAAGTCGCCGTGAATTAGGCCATTGCTGGCGAATCGCAGGATGAGAGCGATGAGGTCGGCGTATAGGGATACTGGGTCGGGGACTGTTGCAATCTGCCGGAGGGGAAAGGCGTCTATCAGGGTCATGACGATGGTGTGCCGAGACTGCGCCAGCGGCACTGGGACCGGATAGCCCTCCTCATACAGCGCCTTCATGAAGGCAAACTCCTTCATGGCTGCCAGCCTGGACAGGTACATCCAGGACCCGGAAGCGCGGTTTTTGAGGTAGTCTCGGTTCGACTTGACAGACCGAAAGGATATTCTGCCCAAACGGTGAATCTTCAATACCCGCTGCGTCCCGGTATGGTCCGCAACAACCATGATGTCACTCTCCTTTCCAACTCCGATTCGGGTTCCAACGCTGTATAGGTCTTTGCGGCTGGCGTGGGTGTGCAGGGCGAGGTAGTCGAGACCGCCGTACGTCAGACGGTAGCCGTCGTACTTGGCTTCTTTAACTTTGGCGATGAGGCCGACTTTTGCGAGGGCAGATATGCTCTTGTGGACACCACTTGCGCCTCCCCGAAGGCGGGCAAGCTTTTCGATCAAGGGCGTGGGAACAAGCTCGTGGTTTTTGCTGCCCATCTCAACCTAAGCACGGCATTAGGGTCGTCCAGCTTTTGGTTTGACGCAGGAGACATACCGCTGTGAGAACCCGCCAGTCTTCGGACGCTAAATAGCGCATTGCCCGCGTGTCCAACTTCATGGTGGCTGTTACTGAACTCCCCGTCGATTGCTCAAAGTCTCGTCAAGAAAGATGCTGGCCGTTGACGGCATGAATTATACGTGGGGTTTGGATGGACGTTGAGATGATCAAAGAAATTTGGCCGATAAGATCTAATCGATAGTACGACATGCTTATCGCGGAACAACCGTTCGGAGATATCACAGAGCCCGGCACGTGACTGCGAGGCTGGGGTGGCCCGCCGTGGCAGGCGGCAGCGCCTCGCGTAACCAGAGCTACGCTGGGTTGCAACCTCTCGAGCTTTATTGCCAGCCACGTCCATCACCTTCCACCACCCCCAATACACACCAACGACATCTTTAGAGTCGGACAAAGACGCACTCGTTTATCTCAGGCCTCAAGAATCAGACACCTCCCAGCACCTCGGCGACCAACAATCCGTTCGTCCCGTTCGTCCCCTTACTGGAGCTCCCGCAAGGGCTCGACATCTCCACGTCAACATGGCTCAGGACAGCGATGCGCCGAAGTCGGTTGACAAGGGCAAGGGAAAGGCCCTGGACGAGTCCAAGGATGAGAAGCCCATTTTGAACGGCAAGAAGGAGGAGGACAAGAAGGGTGGTACGCTTCGTCGAGCTGGTCTCAATGTGTAATCTATCGCTGACCAAACACTAGCCGCCGAGGAGGAGCTTAACGAGGAGGACCAGCAGCTCAAGAATGAGCTGGACCTGATGGTGGAGCGCTTGACAGTGAGTGTCACTAACGCGAGCCTTCATTACTGGTGACAGTAACTCTGACCATCCACCTGCAGGACTCCAACACGGAGCCCTACAAGGCCTCTCTGGAAGCCATGAAGACCTCGATCAAGACTTCGACGTCATCTATGACGGCAGTACCGAAGCCGCTGAAGTTTCTCAGACCACACTACGAGACGTTGACCAAGCTGTACGACGATTGGCCAGATAACGAAAACAAGACATCGCTGGCGGACGTTCTCTCCGTCATTGGTATGACGTATTCGGACGAAGACAAACAAGATACACTCAAGTACAGACTGCTTGCGCCTACGTCTGACATCTCCTCTTGGGGCCATGAATATGTCCGACATCTGGCACTGGAGATTGGCGAGGTGTATGGCAAGCGCATTGCGGCCGACGAGCCCACAAAGGACCTGGTCGACCTGGCTCTGATCTTGGTACCTCTCTTCATTAAGAGCAACGCTGAGGCTGATGCTGTGGATTTCATGAGCGAGCTGGAGATTATCGAAGAGACCCCCAAGTTCGTCGATGAGGAAACCTACGCCCGAGTATGCCTATACATGGTCAGCATGGTTAACCTGCTCACCTACCCCGACAACGAACTATTTCTTCGAACCGCGCACAAGATCTACATGGAGCACAAGCAGTTTGCTCAGGCCATGGTCCTTGCCATTCGACTGCACGATGTCGAGCTGATCAAGGCCGACTTCGACAAAGCCGAGGACCCTGCGCTGAAGAAGCAGCTCGCTTTCTTGATCGCCCGCCAAAGGATAGTCGTCGACTTGCCTGAAGACACTGAGGATGAGCAGGTGTACTCGGAGTGTTTGTCCAATCTGAAGCTGTCGGAGCACTTCAAGTCGCTGGCCAAGGAGCTGAACATCCTGGACCCCAAGACCACCGAGGACATTTACAAGAGCCATCTGGAGAGTAGCCGAGTCGCTGGCATGACCAATCTCGATTCTGCCAGGCACAATCTGGCGGCCGGCTTCGTCAACGCCTTTGTCAACGCTGGCTTCGGCAACGATAAGATGATGCTGGTGGACGGTGAAAAGGAGTCGTGGGTCTGGAAAACCAAGGCGGACGGAATGATGTCGACGGTCGCCTCACTGGGTACCCTGCTGTTGTGGGACATAGAAAGCGGACTCGATAAGATCGACAAGTACACGTATGCTACCGAGCCCGAGATCTCGGCTGGCGCAATGCTGGCTATTGGCATCATGAACTCTGGTGTTCGGATTGATTCCGAGCCGGCTCTGGCGCTCCTGAGCGACGCGGATAAGCTCCATAGCTCGAACCCACTGGTCAGAACGGCCTGCATCATGGGTCTCGGGCTATCTTACGCCGGCTCCAACAAGGAAGACGTGCTGGAGCTACTACTTCCGATCATCAGCGATTCCTCCCAAGACATGCAGATTTCGGCAATGGCAGCGTTGGCCTGCGGCTTGATCTTTGTTGGATCGTCGCACCCCGACGTCTCCGAGGCCATTGTCACTACCCTGATGGATGACGACCGAAAGAACCAGTTGACGGACAAATGGACGCGATTCCTGGCTCTTGGCCTGGGCCTGCTGTTCTTTGGCCGACAAGAAGAGGTGGACGTTATTCTGGAGACGCTGAAGGCTGTTGACCACCCCATGGCCAAGCCAACCGCGGTGCTGGCCGAGATTTGTGCTTGGGCTGGCACTGGCGCTGTTTTGAAGATTCAGGAGCTCCTGCACATCTGCAACGAGCACAAGGAGGAGTCTGATGACAAGAAGGGCGATGAGCTGCTGCAGGCCTATGCAGTAATTGGCATTGCATTGGTGGCCATGGGTGAGGACATTGGCCAGGAAATGGTGCTGCGGCAGTTTGGCCATCTTATGCACTATGGAGAGGCCAACATCCGAAAGGCTGTGCCCCTGGCCATGGGCTTGATTAGCCCGAGCAACCCACAGATGAAGGTCTACGATACGCTATCCAGATATACTCACGACACGGACCCCGAGGTCGCCATCAACGCCATCTTCGCCATGGGCATGCTCGGTGCCGGCACCAACAACGCTAGACTGGCTCAGCTGCTCAGGCAGCTGGCCAGCTACTACCATCGCGACCAGGACGCTCTCTTCATGGTCCGCATCGCCCAGGGTCTCCTGCACATGGGCAAGGGTACCCTCTCCATCAACCCGTTCCACACGGATCGCCAGGTGCTCTCCCACGTGGCCACCGCTGGCCTCTTGGCCACTATGATCGCCATGATCGACCCCAAGGAGTTCATCACCGGAAGCTCTCACTACCTCCTCTACTTCCTCGTCCCCGCCATGCACCCCCGCTTCCTCGTCACGCTGGATGAGCAGCTGAAGCCGCTCAAGGTCAACGTTCGTGTTGGTCAGGCCGTAGATGTTGTCGGCCAGGCCGGTCGCCCCAAGACCATCACCGGATGGCAGACGCAGAGCACCCCAGTACTGCTGGGCTACGGAGAGCGTGCGGAGCTGGAGGATGAGGAGTACATTAGCTTGAACAGCACGCTGGAGGGCTTGGTTATTCTGCGGAAGGTAAGATCTCCCACATCTGGAAGACCGGCCGAACATGTACTGACTGATTGAACAGAACCCCGAATGGGAGGACGGCAAATAGACGGATACAGGGCCGGAGTTTGGCATGGTACAATAGCCGAGGGCGCTTCGTTGGGGAGCTCAGCCACTATTACACCTGTATAGTAATTATTCTGTAAGCAGCGAACAGCGCTTCGCGCGCAACTATGCATTGATAGAGGGCCGAAAAATAAAGCGCGAATCAAACATCACAGACGAGGCACCAGCAGGCGTAAATAATGTTGTCCAAATCCTTATCATTCTGTGATGATATCCAAGATCGCTCTCTATTTTGGGGGGTTCCGAGGCTCAGGAACACGACTACGGATTACTGCTACCACGTATCTGGCCCAAACGTCCCCCCCTCAGGCACCGTCCTGTACGAGCACGCCTGCCAGTCGCACCCTTGCTTGTACACTTCTGTGCCCCACCAGCTGAAGTCCTTCATCCAGCCAGGGTAGATAAAGCCGAAGAAGACGACGACGATGCCGAACGCGAGGCCCGAGTCGAGGGCGGCGCTGAGTGTCATGGTGTACTTGCCCCACCAGGCGCTGGCGCGGCGCTTGACGAGGTAGTTGAAGACGTAGCAGACGACGGCCCAGACGGAGAAGTTGAGCCCCGTAGCGGGAGGGATCCAGCCCATGGCGCCGAAGATGACGGGGAGGTTGACCTTGCGGAAGACGCTGTGGCGCCTGCGGCGGGCGTAGAGCCAGAGGGGGATGGGGAGGAACGCGCCGAGGGGGAAGCACCAGACGAGGGCGCGGTAGATGGCCGTGGAGCCGAAGAACTCGCCAGGGCCGACGACTCCCCAGAGGATGGAGCCGTTGAAGTGGACGCGGGCGATGGGGCAGGTGAAGCCATTGACGGCCTCGGAGGTGCAGATGCCCTTGACGTTGGCGAACATCCAGTTCAGGACGCCGATCTGGGTGACTGAGGAGACGAGCGTGGCGACGACCTGCACGAGGAACATGATGCGCGGCGGGATCTTCATGTAGTGGCCGAGCTTGAGGTCCGAGGCGAACTTGATGCCCTGCGCCGACGAGATGTAGCCGTAGGTGACGAAGACCATGTTGGCGATGGGGCGCCCCGGAAAGACGACGCCGCAGATGAGCTGGCAGATGAGGTAGATGCTGCTGTGCTGGTTGGTGACGGCCATGATGATGCCGTTGGGGATGAAGAAGATGGCGCCAATGGCGAGGGCGAGCAGCAGGCCGTACCACGGCAGATGGACGGGATAGCTGTGAGTGCCGGGTCAGTACGCAGGTTCTCGGTCAGCACGCCGTGCAAGGGGTAGAACTTACTATTCGACGACGAACATGCCAATGGCCGTCATGGATGCAAACGTCATTAGATACCAGCTCAACGGCGCATCCTTGTAGCGGTTCATCAGACGGCTATGGATGTCCTCGCGGCTCAGCAAGCCGTCCACGTTGGATGTCGAGGCGGATATCGCGGTAAAGGTGTCACTGCCGAGGGATGCGCTCGAGGCGGCGCGCGACTCGTCGACGGGTTGGTACACTGGCTTGCCATTTTCCCGCGCCTCCTCCAGTGCCTTTTTCCACGTTCGCCAGATATCCTGTCCGTGCCAGCACAAAGTATGGGTCAACAGGGCGGCGAGCCCAGCAAACTGCACACCATAGCTATGCATGTAAGTGACAGGCAAGAAAACCCTGCTGTAGCTGGTGTAGGCTTCCTTGTCAAAGACAAAGTCCGGCGTCAGGATCTTGCTGACGTCGTAGATCTTGCCCGTGTTGTCGAACACGCCCGCAGAGAGGATGGGCATGTACGACGAATAGAGCACATTGGAGTAGTAGAAAAGGGGGGCGATAATCCACATGACAATGGCCAGGCCGCCAATGACGTTCATGGCGGCCCAGAACGGTACAAGGAGCGGTGAGCCGACGTAAGTGATTTGCGCCCAGTCAAAGGTCATGGGGAAGAGGCCAAGCCCCGAGGCAACGCCAAACAGGTTGGCGATGACGACGTTCTTGGGCGCAAACCAGGTGATGACGCTAAAGTAGCTGAGGGCAGGGAACAGCAGGCCCGGCAGGAAGTAAAAGGCAAAGGCACCGCCCCAGACAATGTAAAAGAACTTCCAGCGGCTAATGGTCCAGCCGTTGGCAGGCTTGTTGTCCTGCTTGTGGAGGGTCGAGAACATGGCGGCCGACATGAGTGTGCCGGGCCAGATCATGCCGCTCGGGCGGACCAAGAAGCGACGGGCCATGCCGGCGAAGCCGTAGCCCAGAATCTGCGTCGAGATGGTCAGGAGGAGCTGGTAGACGATGGGCGCCTCCTGGTTGTAAAACTGCGTCTGCTCCACGATGACGTCCGTGGCGAAGGCGAAGCCAAAGGCAACATTGCTGCTGACATAGACGCAGGTATGCTCCTTCTCGTTCCATCGCCCCTGAGCCAGCCAGAGCCGCCAGGAGTTGAGCTTCTTGGGGCGGCGGACAGGGTCGACCCGCTCCGCTACCGACGGCATGCGGATACCGTCGACGAACTCTTCATCAGGGTCGTAAGGTCGTTTCAACAGAAAGTCCCACAGGTGGCCCAGGGGATGAACGAGAAGCAAAGCAATAACGGGCGTGATGGCGACGCTGGGGTATCGTAAGGAGAAGAACAGGTTCGTGGATGAACCGAGTATGGAGAAGAGAACGGAGAGGCACCACATCCGTGGCGTGTTGATGGAAAGGGTGGTGTTGTCGATTGGGGAGACGGAGGCTCGGACTGCTTCGTGGGGTGAGTTCTCCTCTTGATCGCCTTCCGAAGACTGATCATCGTCGAGCATGAGTCCATCCTCCGTGGTCAGGTCGTCGTCCCTGACCTGGTCGAGGATCTCGCCAGACAGCGGCGCCTCTGCCAGTCCGAAGCGCCCCTCGAGGCCGGAGACGAGGGCAGCTCCATCGAGATCCTCCGACTTGCGCGACGACTGCCTGGACACAAGGGAGCGCTTGGAGCTGAGGCTCCTCTGGCTCCTGGTGGCGTCGCGAACACGGCGAAGCTGATGGGCGTCGTCGTCGTCTTCGGAATCGGTGTCGACGGGGGAGGCGTTGCGGTTCGGCGTCACGGCGACGGAGCCGTAGGGCGAGGAGTCTTGCCGGGAGGCGCCGTCGGCGGAGCGTAGGAAGGGAGTCTTCTTGGAAACCATATCGTTGTCGTCGTCGTCGTTGTCGTCGTCATCGGCAGCGACGGCGTCGTCATCGGGATGAAGAGGACGAGGACCGAGGGTTGTATCCGCTATTGCCTGGCTGGCTCGCGGAGAGGGGTGGGCATGGTGAGAAGTAGCACGAGAGCGCGAGGCGGTCACGGAAGACGTCTCGGTCGGCGGAGGGATCTGGATCTGGGCTGGGTAGGGCGCTTCTCGCAGAGGCGAGGCGTGAGTCTCGGAGACGGTGGACCGCGCGGTGGAGGACGTGGATGCCAGGGTCTGCAGCTGGAGAGAGACGACACCGCCCTTGTGCAGATGGGAGGAGTCACCACGCTCGCGCACCCTGGTCTCGGCCGGCGAGGAGGAGGAGTCAGCGGTGGTGCTGGTCTTGGGCTTGGAATTGGACTTGTTGGACTCGGTGCGCAGGCCCATGGCGGGGCTGGACGGTTAGACGATGAGGCGGCGGGGGGTCTTCAGGGAATAGAAGAGGAGAGGATGGGAGCACTAAGGCACGACGACAGACGACGGTGTCTAGCGGGTTCAGACCACTACGGCACGTACGGAGGTGGCCGGTTGTGGTCGCCGTGCGTCTCTCCCTTTGGCTGTCGCGTCGTCGCCAACGGCCGGGGGGTGCATCGACTGGCTGCAGGGCGGGCGATGTGCTGCAACTCCGATGGGCGAATGAGTGAATGAACGAGCTCCTCGGGGTCGTCGGCGTGAGCGATGCGCCGACCGGATGGAGGATGGTGAGGTGGCAAGGATTATTCTGGTGTGCGACGGGCCAGGCCGCACCCTAAAGACCGAGGCTGACCTTGGGTTTCAGCGATCAACGATGACCTCGAAGAAGCAAGCCCACAGCGAACGAGCGTCGAGGAGATGACGAGACGGAGTTGATCAGTCGCCCTGGCCAGGACAGGGAAGCAAGGTTGCCCTTGGCTTAATTACGGTGCAGTTTGGCGGCGACGCCGTCTTCGTCAAAGTCTTGGGGTCATCGCTAGCGACTCTTACACCTTGTACTTCGTACACCTGAAAGATGCTGCAGGCAACTTCTTCAACGGCTCTCGGGCTCTGCCCCAGCTTGCTGTGCACATCGGATACGTCGGTGCTGTGTTCTCGTAGAAATACATCCACGAGAGGCAAACTAGCCGGGTCTATTTTCGCGCGCATGCTGCAGTCGGGCCATCAACAACCGCGTTTGGCGTGGCCGCATCTGTTGCATTCCACCCCGGTTCCTCATGCCTGCAGCTCATCAACAACCCAACTAACCGAGCCAGACGCGCAGGTGCGGAGAGACAGACCCTTGTTGCATCTCCGTCGCGTCTCCCACACCCCTCTTGAACCTCAATCTACGCTCTGAAAGAGTCTTCGACGTACCCTTTGTCTTCTATCCAGTGGCTCTGCCAATGGTTCGATGCGTAAAGCCGAGGCTATCAAGACGAGGCCCGACTGTGGAGTCGTGTCGTTCGAGTGGGCTACCAATCCCAGCTATTGCAGACGGATATCTGACGGACTGTACCAGCCAGACAACGCCCTGCAGTCGTCATCGTACGACACTTGAGAAAGATCTTTTTTGCGTCTTGGCCGCAGGCACGCTCGGATGTCCGCAGCCAACTATACGAGTACAAATGAGGTAGGTAGTTGGAGCTTTCTTTGTTCTCCAGTCTGGAGGCTAGGTTTCTGCCTCGTTGCAGGAGACTCTTGTCGTCTTGGGTCTCCAGCTCTCCCTTGCGTTTCCCTTTGCATACGGCTCCATGTACTCCGTACCAGGAACTCCAGCCACCCCATAGTCTTCTTGATACGAACATAAGGTTCAGCACGGTCACAGCGCAATGTCTCGTCGCGTGGCTGGAGGCATATTATCCTCCCTCGCTACGGAACCACAACGGGCTCGACCGGTGCCAGTGACGGCATGCGACCGGAAACGGCAACCCGAGGGGCCGAACGCGGAACCCACTCTTCTGGAAGCCCGTGCGATGCGATGAGCATGCGCGAAACATTGATTTCGCACGTTTCGCAGTCGACTGCATCTCGGGCATTTGCTGGGACACGCTGCGATTGGACGCTGTTTCTGTGCTGTAGAGCCTGAATTAGCAGAGCCCTGTGTGGGGGTCCTGTCGTGCAGCGAAACCCATGTCGAGTCGCCCCATAATAGCGGCCTTGGGCGGGCCTCCGAAATCTCTCAAGTGCAGGCGGTGATGCCCTGCAAGCCTCAGGTCTCATCCGTGCCAGGATACCTGTCACCTCCTCAGACCCCATCCACCAGGCGCGGGCGGATTCGGACTCCGTCTTAGTCGTCCGAGATGGCTGCATCGTTGACCGCTGCAAAGCAGCAACTGAGGAGCCTCGTGAAGCAGAGGCTCTCGGGAGTGTCGCAAGACTCGGTCCTCGCTCAGAGTACGGCCGCCAGCGAATGCCACCTGCTCCGCGTTCTCGTTGCTCACCAGCGCAATAACAGGTCGCAGGATATTCGAGTCCCTCAAGGACTTCAAGCCCTACAAGGACGCCAGCCGCATCAGCATATACCTATCCATGCCGGCGGCCGAGGTGCAGACGGACGCCATCGTCCGCCATGCCCTCGATGCCGGGAAGCAGGTCTTTGTCCCGTACCTCCACAAGTCGCCGCTGGAGACGTCAAACACGCCCGCGCGGGTGATGGATATGGTTCACCTTAAGAGCGTCAAGGACTATGAGAGCCTGCAGCTGGACCGCTGGGGCATCCCCAGCATAGATCCGGCCACTGTTCACGAGCGACAGCGCATCCTCGGCGGGCCGGATGTCCACGGATCAGACAAGTCGACTCTGGATCTGATCTTGATGCCCGGCGTGGCGTTCGACTTTGATGAGACTGGTTCCGTTCGGAGGCTTGGCCATGGCAAGGGATTCTACGACTTTTTCTTCAACAGGTACCTGGCCAAGACGGATCCCTCGGGGGGAAGCCTCGACAGGCCACCGCTGTTGCTGTACGGACTGGCCCTCACAGAGCAGCTACTGTATGCTTCGTCTGGTGAGCAGGTCCCTACGGGTCCCTATGATCGAAACCTGCACGGCCTGGTTCTGGGAAGCGGGCAAATAAGAGAATCCTCAAACAGCAGCATATAACGACTTGCCCAGGACAACTGTATCCATACGGCGACGATATTTGGTAACATTGTGTCACTCCCGTAGCAATCAGACACGGCGCGTTATCCGGCCAGGCCGGAGCTGTGGATTGGATGCTGGCATGCGTCTCTGAATAATCCCAAATCGCTGTATGAGTGCTTGACCTCTAACCCAGTATGGACAGGACTTGAGCCTGGCAAGTGTACTTCGAACGCAGCTCCACGGTCGGCCCGTCGGGCATCATTGTGCAGACTCGAGAGGTGGCGCACAGGTTTGCTCCCTGTCGGACTTCCGACCTGTAGCTGCCTGCTACTTGCCTGTTCTAACGTGGGCCTGCAAGCCTGAAGCTCCTGAAACCATACCTACTGTTTTTATCAGCCTCGAAGGCATGCATCTGTCAACGGTCAGGTGCGTCGTTGCACATCGTAGCACTGGCGGCTTATTTAGGCTGCCCTGAGCGCGGAGCGGAAAAACAAGCGGCGGGTCCAGGGGTTCTAGGACTCACCCAAGCACCAGGTGTTTGCCCCGCCAAAGAACGCCACCGACCCCATGCCGTCTCCAGGCCAAACACGACCTTGAGGCAGGCTTTGTCCTTTTTCATCCGGGACAATCCCAACGACAACGACACACTGGCCTTGTTGTTCTTCTAATCTGGACGCCGTTCCACCCGCCGCTCGCGCCACCTCGCCCTCTCGCGCCGCTCTTCGCCCCCGTCAGTCCGCCTCTGCAGTGCGTCCCCGACCTCAGCCGACCAGCGTGAGGGTCATATGCGCCGCCTCCTCCATCTTGCGCTGAAGCCTCTCTACGACCTCTCCGCTCCCTCGGGCCTCTCTCTCCAAGCCCACCACACTGCCCGCCATGGCTACAAATGGTGCGCATGAGGCGTTCGCACCGTCGGACGTCTTGGCCGCCGTCATGACGATGAGAAGCGGGGAGCAGGAAAACAAGACCAAGGCCCATCAGTATCTGGAGCGGTTTCAGAAATCCGTATGTACTCGGCCGTCTCTTTTGATACGCGTTCTCAGTCTGCTAATTGAAATGCCGTGCAGAAGGATTCATGGGCTACTATCATGGGGATCCTCCAGTCCAAGGCTGAGCCCGAAGCAACCCTCTTCGCTGCCATCACTCTTCGCGGAAAGGTTTGATCAATTTGGTACTCTCTGTCCGGCATCGTCGGGCTAACCTTTTCGCAGTTGACCTATGACCTTGCCACTCAAGTCCCCCCGAGCGAACTTCCGGTGCTTCGAAACCAGATCCTATTGCTGCTGAAGCACTTCGCAGCCGGGCCGAAACCAATTCGAGTACAACTCTGCGTGTGTCTGGCCATTCTGGCGATACAGATGAAGGATTGGCATGACGTGCTCCCATCCGTGGTTCAGTCACTCAGCGACAGCCCCGAGAGCCATGCATGCATCCTGGACTTCTTGCGGGTGCTTCCCGAGGAGGTGACGGAAGGTCGCAAAATCACCCTGTCTGTACGTGGATTCAACAGCCCATCGGCCCAACCGGCGGTCTCTCACGGCACCAACTCGGTCGCTCGATTTCAACGTGCCGTCAGAATCTAATCCTTGGAAATAGGAAGAAGATCTCGGGGCTCGAACACAAGCCTTGCTGGGAGACAATACGACACAAGTTGTGCAGCTCCTGATCAACTATGCTCAGTCGTCGCGTAAGTTGTGGACCCTGGAAATATCCTGTTGGATCTGACGCTGATTTTATTACTATAGCTGCGGCCGCTCGAAACCCGCAACTGATGGAATGCATTACTTCGTGGTTGAGAGAGGTTCCCGTTGCCAATATCGTCGACTCGCCTCTGATGGATGTCATATTCGACGGTTCTACGAGCGACGAATGCGGCCAGGAGGCCTCGGAGTGTCTCTGTGTGATGCTCAGGGAGACCAGCGACGTCGATGAGAGCCAGAATGTCGTTCAAGTACTCTTCCCCCGAGTCATTGGCCTCAAACCCCACATCCAAAAGGCGGTTGAAGAGGAAGACACGGAGAAGATGAAGTCCTTGACCAAAGTCTTCGCCACTGCTGCCGAGAGCTGGGTTGTCGGCATTGCCCGTCAGCCCACCCAATTTCGGCCACTGGTTGATGCGGTTCTCGAGTGCGCCGCACGAGATGCTGATCGAGAGGTCATCGACAACACGTTCAGCTTCTGGTATGAGCTCAAGCAGTACCTTGTGCTGGACAGATATATCCAAGGCCGACTGGAGATGATAGACGTCTACTCCAAGCTCGTGGACATTCTCCTCAACCATCTGGAATACCCGAAACCGGAATCTGGCAACGAAGGTGATCTGTTCGACGGAGACCGCGAGCAAGAAGAGAAGTTCCGGGAGTTCCGCCACCAGATGGGAGATACCTTGAAGGATTCGTGCGACGTGATGGGAGTTACCGAGTGCTTGACCAAGGTGCTCCATGCCATTCAGCTCTGGATGCAAAAGCACGCGAGCCAAGTCTCGGGCACGAACGTCCCGCACTGGCAGGAGTTGGAGGCCCCCCTGTTTGCCATGCGTGCGCTAGGGCGCATGGTGGACAAGGAGGAGAGCATCGTCTTGCCGACGCTCATGCCGCTCCTGGTGCAGATTCCCAGTCACGAGAAGCTGCGCTTCGCGACAATCATGGTTCTCGGAAGATACACGGAGTGGACCGCGGCGCACCCCGAATACCTTGAGCCACAGTTCAACTACATTGTCAATTCGTTCCAATCCGACTCGCGGGAGATCATGAGGGCTGCGGCCCTGTCGATCAAGTTCTTCTGCACCGACTGCAAGCACCTGCTCAGCGGCCAGGTCTTGCAGCTCCAGACCTTTTACGATGAAGTTCTGGACAAGCTCCCGGATCTGAGTAAGGAAGAAATTACCGAGGGTGTCGCAAATGTGGTTGCCGTGCAGCCCGTGGCGGATACGTACCGCCTGCTCAAGCTGTACTGCGATCCATTGGTGCAGAGGTTGATGGCGAAGGCAAACAGTGCCACCGACGAGGAAGGCAAACTGGCATTGGCAGGTAAGACGAATCGTCGACTGCGCTATTGTAAAAGCCAAATCGCTAACAGGACTTTGCAGATCATCTCCAGCTCATCACAATATTTGTCCAGAACGTGATGCCGCTTATCGGTCCAGGGGAGGAGAACCCTGCCGTAAAGTACTGGCAAGAGGTGTTCCCTATCCTATCCACAGTCCTCGACAACTTCCTGGACTTCACGCCTATTTGCGAGAGGATCTGCAGATGCTGGCGCAACATGGTCATCTCTTACCGCACCGCCATGGCCCCGCTGCTGCCAGAAATGGCCAACAAGCTCGCCACCGGCTTCAACACGGCCAGAGAAGGATGCTTTCTGTGGGTCACATCGGCGATCTTGCGAGAGTTTTCCGAGGACCGCGAGCACGTGGACCAGGGAACCACGGACAATATCTACACCTTTTTCGAGGCCCAGACGACGGCGTTCCTGAGAGTCATGACGGAGCTGCAGCCGAAAGAGCTGCCCGATGTCATTGATGACTTCTTCCGGCTCCTGATCGATGCGCTGCTGTACTACCCGCAGAAGCTGGTCCCGTCGCAGCTCCTGGTGCCCATCTTCGAGGCATCCGTGTATGCGTTGACCCTGGAGCAGCGTGACCCCTTGTCGTCAACGCTGCACTTCCTGCGAGATCTGTTGTCGTACGGCGGTAACAATCCGGCTAGCAGCGAGGGACTGCCAGCGCAGGCTGCAGCCGAGATTCAGGGTATCGTCAAGAACCTCTTGATGAGCCACGGTGCGAACCTGGTCAACCGGGTGATGGCGGGCATGATGATCACATTTCCCCGAGACTGCTTCGCCGACGGCAGCGGAGTGCTCCTGGCGCTCTTTGAACTCATGCCAGCGGAGACGACGGAATGGGTGGCCCACACTATCCAGCTTTTGCCCCAGGGGACTGTATCGCCGCCCGAAGCCCAGAGGCTGGTTACAAAGATCAAGGAGAAGCTGCATTCCGGTGACGCAAGCAGCCTGAGGCACGTCAGAGTGCTGCTGCAGGATTTCACAAACTCATATCGTCGGAGAAACGTGGCTCCCCGGGACGGTCTTGGCCAGCTCGAGGCGACCCGATTTCAGTTCTCGGGCTGAGGCGGTTTAGATGCGGGATGGATTGTCCGATGCAGGAACGAAGAGAACGACACAGATACCTTTGGAGGGGGTGCCATTAAGCGAAACATTGCAGGGTGTTGGAGGCGAACAAAAGGTAGCACGAGCACGGGTTGCCGAAGGGAGGGAAGATGGTGTGTTGCTGGTTGTTGCTGGCTACTCGGACGGCGGCCGACGACCTGTCACGAAGGCCGAGTCGCCCAATGAAGAACCCAAACGCAGCCATGTGGGTGCAACATCTATAGCAGGTAGATTCTGGGGATGTAGGCTTGTGAATGGCGGCTGTTAGAGCGACGAATAATAGGTTCTGCTCTGAGATAGATTCTGGAGGATTCAAGATGGCGACGGGAAGGGGTCGACATGTGGATGAAGATGAGACGGCACCATGATTAAACAAATCCTATTTAACGTAGGGCGATGTTACTTGATAGCCTACTTCAGTTCGCCGAGTTTCCAGTTGTCTCTTGGAAGTGGCCGGTTGTCCCGTTGTCGGCCGGTTGTCTGTCCATCTCTGACTCAGCCGCTGCCGTTGCGTTGCATCGACAAGGTACCGTAGCAAAGGGCGTGGAGACCGAAAAGGACGGCAACGGCACGTCTTCTTGACTTTCGTGTAAACAAACAAGCTCTTCGCGCCGTAAACGACCCGGGGCACGACAACGACTGCTCAAACTCACCAGGTGGAGAGCTTGCATCGTATAGGAGGGGATCGACCACGACCGGTTCCTGCACGTACACCTCGACGCACCCACGATGGGAAGCAGAGATGCCGCCACGGGCACGGGCAAGACGCATCCCCGCGTGGAGCTCATCCCGTGGGATCCCACCGACGAGCGGCAGTTCCGGCGGCTGTACGACCAGCGCGTCGCGTGCACCTGGGACTACGACTCGGTGGCCGAGTGGAAGGACAAGATGCTCGGCGGGCAAAAGATCATGTACTGGATCGTGAGTCCCCTCGTCATCCAACTCGCGCGGCTTGGCCCAGGCTAAACTGGAGGTGCAGGTGCTGGCCGAGGACGTGCCGGGGAGGGACAGGTTGCTGGAGGACCATGTGAAGCAGTTTCCGACGGTGAGAGTTCATTCACCCGTTCGCCCAGCCGTGCCCTTCTCGGACACCAGAGCTCACGGGAGGACCAAGGAGCGCGAGGCTCTCACAGACACGGCCACGAGGCTCGGACAGGCGGAGCGGATGCCGACGAGGGCCCCCTTCCTCCCCGTCGGGCACATCGCCATCGAGGCCTTTCCGGAGCGCAACGTGCAGTTCTCCCTGCCCGCGACGACCTACTGGGTCAAGTCGCTCTACATCTCATGGTACCTCGCGCCACGCGCTCCCTCTCCGCACGCCGCCGCCGCTCGCTGACCGCGCCGTCCCAGGGCCCTGCAGGCCTCGGGCCTCGGCCGCAGCGCCATGGCCCAACTCGAGCGCGTCGCCGCCGCGGCCCCCTTCCACAGCACCGCGCTGGCGCTCGACACCGCGCCGCGGGCCTTCCAGCTGCGCGAGGAGAGCCTCGCGGCCTTCTACGACGCGAGGGGCGCGCCGCGGCCCCCCGAGGTCCGCACCAACGAGGACTGGTACCGCCGCCAGGGGTACGGCGTCGTCGCGCGCAGCGACGGCATGTACGACTGGGTGGACCCCGCGACGGGCGAGAGCCTCGCCGTGCCGTGCATCTTCATGGCCAAGGCCCTCGTTTGACGGCCTGTCTGCTTGTTTCTGTTTTGGGCGGGGGACGGTCAAAAGGCGAGGGTTGGGGGCCGACGCCCCTGACAAAGGCGGCGCTGGCGCGGTGGCTCGGCGGGAGCGCGACGGGGGGAGATAATGGCGGGACAATGGTCCCAGAGCATGTAAAAGAGCATAGCTACATTTTCGTGACTTTGTTTTGGTTTATTTCAAGCGCCTCTATAGACTTTGCAGAGTGAAATCCGCCCTATGCCGTGGTCGCCCCTGAATTCTGCGGTTGACCCTACGGCCCCTTTGTTCGCCACGACAAAGCTCCTCGATTGTCTGCTCCTCAACACCATTCACTCTTCTTTCTACAGCTGCCGTTTGCTTCGCCGCCGCGAAATTGGGATGACGCTTGGTTCTGGCGTCGACACGACAAAGGCGAGGTGCCTAGGGGAGGCGCCCGGAGCAAGACCGGAGGGGAGTTATCACGGTGAATCGATGCGTATAAGATCCCTAGATGTAGACGGCGGTATTGCAGCATGCCCGTCCAGATGCTCAGCTGTGAAGGTCGCAAGTTGTTCGGAGAGCGGTAGACAAGTCTTGCCCTTTTCTTCCTTGAACAGACTGGTTTTCGTCCGACTGCACTCGCGCTGCAACTGCCCCGTTCGACGTTCGACCGAATTTATTGGCGAACCCCTTGATTCTGAAAGTATCAGAGTTTTCCATTCGTTTAGCAGCACTCTGGCTATCACTGTCTTTTGCTCTCTCTCTGTCTCTCTCTCTCTCTGTTTACGCCAAAATGCCGAGGGCTACTCGCCAGCAAACCGCTGGCCGGCCCACTGGAGAAGGGTCCAAGTCGCCCGAAGACACGAACACATCCGGGCCGTCTAAGCCTGTTCGGCGGGGCCGCAAGCCAGCCAACAAGAAAACAAAGGCAGCTGAGACCAAAGAGGTACAAGAACAAGATGAGGAGCAAGCCCAAGGAGGCGGCAACAAGGAACCTCAGGCAACTACGCAGAGGAAACGAAAGCGCGGTGATGACAAAGAAGATGGAGAGGTTGACGAAGGCAACCCTGACAATGTAAAGAAGAATCCTACTGCCAGAAAGGCGCCGGCTGTCAGGAAAGCGCCAGTGCCCAGGAAGAAACCGGCTCCAAGGAAGAAACCGGCTTCCAAGACAGCTTCAGAGACTCTGCCTCAAGCCGGCAACCACGGGTCCGAACCGAGTACAGCTCACAAGCCCTCCGTGTCGGCGCAGTCTAAACGCAAGCGCGGCGACGATGGCGAAGAAGACATGGATGACGGCGACCCCTACGCCTCCAACCGAGATGGCACGACGAACAAGAAGCCGGCTGCCAAGAGAGCTCGAAAGGCTCCTCAAGCTCGCGCACCTCGCAAGCCCTCCGTGAAATCAAAGCCCAAGCCCAGGCGCGGTGGCGATGAGGGTGACGAGGGCAACCAAAGCCCCGATGACAGCGACGGAAGCTCCTCCAGTTCTGACAATGACGACAACGGCAACGGCAAGCAGCCCCGCAAAGCCAAGCCCAAGGTTTGCAACTTTTGTGCCACGCACCCCGCGGGAATGGAGATGGTCAAGACTCGGCCCTGTGACTGGGACGAGAAGCGGAAAATAGAATGCATGAACTGTGCCAATTATCGGCATGACAACCCGGACAGCGGCGGATGGAGCCATGAATGCCGTGTGCCGGGGCAGAAGAAAAAGATGTCCCGGCGGTACGCCGACAACGCCCCAGCTGAGTACACAAATGAGGTTTGTGACAGGTGTATCGAGGGCAACTTGACCCAAAAGTGCGACGTGGACCCCATCCTGGGGTATGGCTGCCAAAACTGCGTCGGAAAGGACAAAAACAAGGTAGAGAAAGTCTGCGTGGTGAACGGCAACATATGGGAACGGCGGCCCAAAGCCCGCCAGGGGGTCGACAAGTGGTTCCGTCGCCCGTGTGACACCTGTCACTACGCAACCAAGACGAAGAAGAACCAGCCCGGCTGCAGCTGGCTCCGCGACCGCAACTCTTGGAACACGCGCTGCACACGCTGCCTCGACATGACCATGAGCTGCTGGGATAGCGGGAAGCTCATCGAGCACCCGGCGGAGGCGGACGTCATCCTCCCGCTGAAATGGAGCGTGGCGTTCGAGCTCAACGGCGGCTGGTCGGAGCTCAGGGGCATCACGCCGTGGAGGAGTAACTGCCAAAACTGCGGCCTACAGAGCGGTAGCCAATCGCACTGTCGTGCCCTGGCCCGGTCCGCCATGTTCGCCTGCAACCTGTGCTTGTCGTTTGGCCTCGACTGCCTCAGCGACAACGGGACTCTGTGGCCCCTGTTCGATTTGAGTCGGGTTGGCTTCGGCAACTCCAGCGCCTTCCCGGCATGCGCTCGGTGCGTCGAAACGGGCCGAAACTGCGACCGCCAGAGGCCTTGCGACTCCTGCGTACACAGCGGAGAGGGGGAAAGGTGCGATCGCTATGTAAAGGAACCCAAGTCGAAGGAGCCCAAGTCGAAGGGGCCCAAGTCGAAGGAGGATGAGGAGAGTGGCGGACCTTCTTTCAAGAACTGCATCAAGGGTAGAGTCGAGACGGGGCCGCTCTACTACCTGGCGCTGGGATATGGAGCCAACGGGGTCAACGACGTCAAGGATGGCAGTCGCCTCGAGCACTGGATCGGGCCCGCTATCCCCATGTACGCCATGGCCGGCGGCCGCGACGTGAACAATAACGGCATTCAAGCGAATAGCCATAAGATGCGAAGGGTTCTCCTCCCGCCTCTTCAACCGCCTCACGGCGGTCCAGGTGGTCACCTCGCATCGAGGCTCCCGAGCCAGATGAGTGTTGATGACCTCGTCAGCATGCTCCGCGACCAGTGGCCCGGGGCATATCCATTGAATGAGCACCCGATGTACATATCTGAAGTCAATAGGGCTCGCGATCAAAGGACACTCCTCGCCAACGGTGAAGGCAGGGGCCGGGTCCGAGGTCCTGGGCCGATTGTGGTGGAGGAAGACGGCGGAGAGGAAGACGGCGGGGAGGAAGGCGGCGGGGAGGCAGACCACGGGGAGGCAGACCACGAGGAGGCAGTCCACGGGGAGGCAGTCCACGGGGAGGCAACCCACGGGGAGGCAGAAGGCAGAGGCAGAGGGGGAGGGGAGGAGGCGAATGACGGCTATGGCAACGGCCAAGCTGTCCTAGATGTCGAGGCTCTGTATATCGATGAGCAGGATGCCGGAGGAGACCAGGACACCGGAGGAGACCAGGACGCTGGGGGAGACCAGGATGCCTCTGGTGAGTCCATATACGACGAACAGGATACCCCAGGGTACGCCGGTCTGTCAACAGCCGAACCCGAACCCAGACCCGGACCCAGCCCCAGAAGAACGCCAGCAGACGTGCGGCATGGCAACAGCCCCGTCTCGCCAGGGATTCCGAATGAGGCCGGGGATCTCCTCAGCCAGGTCCAGGAGATGGCTCTCGATACCTTTCAAGAGATGGGCGCCGATGACCCTTATTTTGGGGCCGATATCCACTGGGGGCAACCTCAAGCCCAGCAGCAAACGCTACCCCAGGCGCAAACGCAGCCCGACGGACAGCCGCCGCAGCCTCAGGGATGGCAGCAGGTCCAGGCCGTCTCTGCCGCTCCAGCAAACGCTTTCCAGGTGGGGGTAGCCACCGACCTGTCACTGGCGGACGAGCGCGGTTTGCTCATGTCACAGGTGCAGTGGTTGTTTCCGCTGCCGCAGCAGATGATACAAGAGTTTCCAGTCACCCAGCAAACCTCTTCGCGGTGGCTTTTTGGTCCGTGGGACGATTCACTACGCTCTTGGCTGCGCACCAACACCGAGAACTGGCTCCCGAATCGAGTGCCTGGCGAGAGGAGCTTATTCAACGTGACCGACGACGGATTCCCGCCCATCATTCCCATCCCCTCGACAGACAAGTCGTCCAAGGTTGAAGACGCCGACGTCGAGCGCCAGTTCAGCGGCTTGAGCAATAACCCGGACGAGATGGCGCACTGCCAGGACCCGGGCCCCAACGACGACGGCATCTGCAACCGGTTCGTCCAGCCGGAACAGACGTGCAGGTGTCTCGACCACGCGGCCGTTTCCACCCAGCCCTTCCACGTCTGCAACGAATGCGCCCAGAAAAGCAGCGACATGCTCGTGGACCAGAGCGCGAAGCCCGTCACGGCGGCCGAGATCCTGGGCATGCGAGCGTACCTGTGCGGCGAGTGCGCTGAGGTGTACAGCCGGGACACCGGCTCCATCGAACAGCTGAGGCTCCACGGCGCCACCAAGGTCTGGGGCAGCACCTTCAACAACGGTCTCGAGGTCTCCGGAACGTTGGCCATCAACCGCGAAGACATGTCCTTTCACCTTAAGGCCCGGCCCGCGACCGGCTGCCCCTGCGGCGGCAAGATGTTCGAGACGCGCCTCTGCCGCGCCCACCGAATCATTTACGCGGAGCAGGCCCTCAGGGGGGTCGAGGAGATGCGCCAGTGGCGCCTGAGGACGTTTGGCAGCGAGCTGTGTCCCGGCTGTCTGCTCACCAAGACCCGCGACGAGTGCAACCTGTCGAGCGCCGAGCCGGGAGGCGCCGATGGACCAAAGGCCTGGATCTGCATGCAGTGCAACGACGCCGTCATCAACCAGCCGGATCGCGGGTTGGTCGATGGATGGCAACGGTGGTTTTCGGACCCGCCGAGAGACTGGTTGGAGGAGACGAAAGGGGGACTGCGCCAGTGAACTGGGCGGCGAGTTTGAGGGCCTGTACGACGATGCATAATGGTGGTATGAAGCGGTATGAAGCGGGAGCAAGGCGTGAGCGCTGTGGGAACTGACCTTGGTTGATAACAATGCACTTTTACCAATTCTCCCCGCTCGTGGTGTCGTCGTCGTCGTCGTGAAGCACGTTCCCATCACGCACGCCTCCGCAGGAGCGCCGCAGGAAGCAGGAGCAGCAAGCTTCGCAGGTGCGGCCACAAAGGAACAAGAACGAGGTGCCATGATAATATGATATACGCAGAACTAAAATTACAGTTATGAAATAAACGAGATATAGGAAAGATTGCAAGGCCCCGTATCCGGCGTGACAAGGACGTAAAATGGAAATAAAGCTCGCCTTGCCCAGCGCACTTGGCATGGCGGAAAGCTATCGCGAGACCTTGGGGTCTGCATCCACAGCAACGACACCCTCGCGCGCACAAACCTTCGTCTGCACCTTGCCATAACTTCAGTCCTCTCCCAGCCCAGCGTCCCCCACGTAGGTGGTAAGGTGAAGGAGTCGGTCCGGATCCGAGCAGTTCAAACAAAAAGAAAGCACATGACTAGCCAGTCATGCCGGTGCTCGCCTCCACACCGCTCGGTCTGCTGCTGATTCCGATCGGGTTCGACTGCAACCCATGCGGATGGATTCTTCCGTAGTAGGTCCAAGTAGTCGGTCGTGCAACCAAGTCAGAACTCGACTCCTCGTCCAATGCAATGAAATAAAAGTGGTAGTTCCTAGACCGCTCGTCGCCGCGCTCTCGATTGCAGATGCCGACTGCAAAGACGGCTCCAAAGTTTAAAAAAAATCCTGACCCTCCCTCGGCTCGTCTGTTTCGACCACGGCTGGCAGGACGCCCCATCCAACCATGCAACCCTCTGGTCTCTCCATTTTCGTCTTCATGGTCCTTGGCCCACGCCTCACATGATGACGCACTTGGAGCAGCAGCCGGGTTCCTTCTCGCCATCCTCCATGTCCATGGGCTTCGGGGGGCCGTTTAAGCCAGAGTTGCCGCCGCTTCCGGTGGAATAGCCTTGCATCTCGCGGTTATATCTCCGGATCTCGCGGACGATGTCGTAAAAGGCCTTGTCCACGTTGATGCGGGACTTGGCCGAGGTCTCGATAAACTTGCAATTGAATGATCTCGCCAGCGCTTCTCCCTCTGTCATTGCGCAAAACCACCGTGTCAGACATGTTGGTCAGTATTCAAAGGTCATGTGTCAATCATACCTTGCCTGGAGACCTCTCGCTCGCCTTCCAAATCGCACTTGTTGCCAACCACAACCATGGGGAAGTAGTCCTTGTCCTTGACACGCAGGATTTGCTGCTGGAAGGTGGTGATTTCGTCAAAGCTCTGGCGGGACGTGATGGAGTAGACGAGCAGAAATCCCTCTCCAGTCCGCATGTACTGTTCGCGCATGGCACTGTATTCCTCTTGGCCAGCGGTATCTAGGACATCGAGCAGAGCGACTTCGTCGTCAATGACGCACTGCTTTCGGTACGAATCTGCCATCGGCGGGGGCCGGCAATGTTAGTGGCTGGGTGGGCAATCAAGGCCTTGGCCGCCTCGGGAATGAGAAGACGAACCTTCAATTGTGGGATCATATTCATCGACAAAGTGGCTTTGGATCAATTGGATCGTGAGGCAAGATTTACCAACGCCACCGCCGCCGACGACGACGAGCTTGTACTCTCGCAGGAACTAGACGGATGGGCGACATGGTCAGTGACATGACGTCGGCAGAGGATGCAGGTCGGAGTGGAGGAGGGCAGAGAGGAACGCGAGGGCGGGCGCGGGCGCGGGCGCGGGCGGCGCGGGGAGCGCAGGCAAGGGTCGAGGTCGGGCACGCATCATACCTTGGTAGATGAGGCCATTGTGGGCGAGCTTGGGCACCTGGAGATGGCAGACGCTTCGGAGGGGTATCGCAGGATGTAGGGGGCTCAAGTCAAAATCAAATTTGACTCGCGCAGGACGGGGTGTGCGTCGGGATTGCGGGTGTCTTCGGGTCGCAGCGGCGAACAGCACGGCGTTCGGCGACGGCAGATGCGGGAGAAGACGGGGACCCAGAGAAGGCGAGGACCGGCGATGCGCAACGGAGTTGAAGAGAGGGAGAAAAAGATGATGGCGATGGCACGTCGAATGCGAAGGCTGAAGACGGATAGTGCAGGATGGAGAATGGGGAGTGGAGGAGGGTGGATGGGGAGAGGATGGGGGGGCAGCTCTGGCGCGGGCGGCAAGATTGGCTGGGCTGGATGCAGCACCGCAAGCGGCGGGTGGTCGGGTGCTCCGTAGCGCGCTGCGAGTACCTGGGTAATACCTGTTAGTGCTCGCGGCGGGCAGACGGCAGCAGGCCCGTAGCAGGCGAGGCTAGGGTGGGCAGCGGGTGGAGCAGAAGCTCTCTTTTGCCAGCCCGCCAGCCCATCGCCTGTGGAGAAAGAAAGGCCTAGGGTCTTGGGGGATGCTGAGCAACTGCGGTGGTGTTTCGTTTCTGGCGGTACTTTTTTCCTGCCTGTGCAGCATCGCGGACGAACTGTGCGCAGCCTCCAAGTACGGGTTGCTCCGGGCTGTGCGCGGCCGCCCCCATGGTTCGGCCCAGATACGCATTCGATAGTGGTCTGTACTATGTGCGTGCGCTCTCGAGCGCGGCCAGCCGGACCCAGTAGCTCCCCCGGTGGTGATAGGTGCCGCTGGTTTGCCTGTGAGGAGCAAATCGAGGTGCAGCCACCAACCTCTCCCTCTCCACGCCGGGCCCCCCGGCCGCCGCCTGCTTCCCCCAGGCGTGTCCCTGCTTGGGGCGCACGGAGGCAAACGAGCCACGGCTTAGAAGCAACGCCAGAAGAACTGATCAACGTCCCCGAACAAAGGAAAAGACAGGCGACGCCGGAGCGAGGTGGGGAGCCCCGAGGACCCCTGCTGCTGGGAGGGACAGGGGGCTGAAGTGGCACGCGGGCGAAACCTTGTCGCTCATTTTTGGTTTGCGGCCTCGCGAGTTCTCTCTTGCGCTTGAGTCTCTGCAACTCGTCCGGGCTCGCTCAAGCATACCTACTCCGTACTCCGTTCCTGGCTCGTCTACAAGGCACGACAGCATTGGTAGTCCGTAGCTCCGTGCTCCGTACGTCCGTACTCCGTACTCCGTGCCAATATACATCCTCCATCGGGCAGCACACGGGCGCCACCAGCGGTTAATCCAGGTCCCTCGACCCTTCGAAACATGTCCGCGTTTTGCTCTCCAATCACCACACCGAGGCCCCTTTGTACACCGGGGGTGTCTCCCCTCGTCTCGCCGCCCGACGAGAACGGAATAAACGAAGGGGGCCCATCCAGGTTGTGGTTCGTGCGAGACGGTTGGGCAGGGAGGGACACGCCGCCAGGCCCAGCCAGGGTCTTCATCGACGCCATTCATCACCTCGCTGATGAGACCTCGCCGCCTCGTTGAGGATGAGAGTTGAGCGTCAATGTGCTTCGTACGTGCTCGTGCGTCCACGGAGCGCCGGTCGGGGGGAACCACGTCGCCTCGTCAACGCCACGCATCGCGGCCACGCATCGCGGCCACTGCCGGCGACTAACACCCGTTGACGAGAAGCAAGAGGTGAGTTTGCCATGCGAGAAAAAACGGCAGCCAATGACCTCAACTGCCCCTGCAGCTGCTGTGCGTCCCCGTCTGCAGTCCCAGCTCGCTTCCTTGCCCCTGGATATCCCGACCCCTGCGTGGCGTCCCGCCTCGTGCTAGCCTCCCCATCGACCACCTCCCAAGCTCAGGTTTCAGCCATGCAGCCGCCGCCGGGGCGTCTTACTATCCGGACGGTTCGTCACAAACAGTGCTTTCCGGGCCTCGGAAGGTGCCTTTTGACAGCTAGCTGCTCATCGCGGAAACGGGTAGTCAAACAAAGGGTACGGGTACAGCGCGTCAGCCCGAGCAGCCGCGACAATGACGCTCGTCACATCTTTGTTTGGCACCAGATCGGGCCTCCTGTCGTGCCAGACAGACAACGTCCACACCCACTTCTCCATCTCCTTCACTCCGCATCAGCTGCTCCGTACAGCAGTTGTCCTTCAGCTCGCCATCGAGTCGAGCGACTTGGCTTATTGGTTGACGCTGCTCACCGCGACTCACTGAGATCACATGTCCCAAGTTCCCGCCATGTGCTTCGTACCACAATCTCGGGCGGTCCGTCCAGAACAAAATTAGATGCGAAATGTCGTTCCACCCGGCAAAGGCCAAGACGAGGCGCCGGCCTGGCAACCAGAGCCTTGGGCCTTCTAGAATGATGCTCTCCACATGGAGGGACCGCAAGCCTCCACAGCCCATCTAACAAGCTTACGGCGTCTAGGGGTCTTTTCGGCTGTTTGTGATGACGGGACCCCTTTATTACTGGTACTTCGCCTGGTGCTCTCTCTTACGAGTACTCTATTCGTACACTGTTCCCTTGCGCGCCAAGTTGCCGCGCCCTCGCAATCACATCGCGACGTCATCCCATCGGCCGGCGATTACGATCACAGCCGCTCCAATCAGCCGTGCTCGCATTGCCATCGTGCCAAGGAGATCTCGGTGATTGTCGAGCCGACGTGTGACTGTCGGCGATGAAGGCCACATTTTGATGGTGACTGCAACCCCATCGTCTACCAGCAGCGAGGCATTAATATCTGCCGACCCTTTGCCCGGCCACCTCCTTCGCCCGGCCCTAATGACAGCTTGAGGCCGTTACCCGTCGTCTAGTGAGGCCGAAGGTTGCTCTCCGCGTGGGACAGTGCCCTGAACAGGTACCGATCGGCGTGGCAGCCTGAGCGGGGGCGCTGATCGTCTCGAGCCAGTCAGCCAAGGGGCCTTGGTCGCCTTCGGCTGGAATACTCGTAATAAATGTCAATGGGAGCATCTGGTCCTCGTGTCATGAGGGTTGCTGCTTTTGTTATCTCTTCACATCCTTGACACGCGAGTGGTGGGAGAAAGGTCCTGCGCGGCTGCAATGTCGCCATGACTGATCAACCATCCTCCATCTTCACTCGAGCTGCGGCTCCATTAATATTTCGCCATGTCGTGTAAGAAGTGGTTCCATAGCACACGTGGGATCACGTTCCTCGTAGCAGGCTAGTGCATTGGATTACACGGGTTTCACTGACAACCCACGGGGATGCTTCACGTAATGCATAAACGATCGGTAGTGTTGCTTTGCAGGTCGACGTGCGGGGATAAATGGGAGGGGAGCATTTCCACTGTCCTCCGGTGCTCCCAGTTCTTCAAGGCGTCAAGCATGTAAAATGTCATCTCATTTGTTCAGTGGCCGATGTCAACCCCGGCAACAAGCACCCATCCTTGAATCTACTCCGCAGATGCAATGCGGCAGCGCAGTGGTTTCAAGATGGCGCTGCTGCAACCCCACGCTGGATCTGGTCCTTCTCTTCCCGGATCTGTTGCAAGTGTCATCTCTTATGCATCCTTGTCCGCCTCATTGCCGTCCTCGTCATCCTCGCCCTCCGTCGTGACCCGCTTACCCCGAACGTTGTCCTCCACTTCGGCGACGAGGGTCTCCAGGAATGCCTGGTCTCTGCAATATCATGTCAGCTGCCGGGATATCAACAGCAGGCCGTGCAGTATGTTCTTAGGTCTCCCTACCTCCCGACGAGCGTGACCGTGTTGCGCGACTTGCCCCACCGCGGGTAGCTGCCGACCTTGACGCCCTTGGGCTCGACCTTGGCTGCCAGCTCCGTGAGGTACGCCGCGACCTCGCTCTCGGCCATGGGCGTCGATATCAAAATCCTGGTGGTCCCCTTGCCTTCCGGGTCGACCAGCCTGGGAAGAACGTGCGGCTTCAGCCCGTCAAGGAGCTTCACGACTGCGGCATGCGGTCAGACCCCTCCACGGCTCTCCAATATCCCAGGCGAAACACTCACAGAGTTTTGGCACCCCCGGCAGGATATGGACGTTGCCATTCACGACGGACACAGGGACCCAGAGCTCCTCGTGGGGGAAGATGAACTGCGTGCTCAGATCCCGAGACTCGTCCGTGGGCAGCTCCACCATGCGCAGTTTGGCCTTCAGTGCGGGAGAGTCAGTGTCGTAGCTGAATGTTGGCTGGGACGGGTGTGGCGTTGACAGCTTCTTCATCTTCTCGAATGCGTCTTTATGGAGCTTCAGGGGCAGGTTGAACGCTTTGGCAATGGACTGGTAAGTGATGTCGTCGTGTCTGGACGGGACGTTAGAGGCAAGGGCTCGCAAAGTAGATTCGCAGCAAGCTCACGTTGGCCCTATGCCGCCGCTGGTTCATGAGTTAGCCTCAAGCAGCCTTTCAATCCGCGGCTGGTAATCACCTGGTGACGACAAAGTCGTAGCGTTCACTCATGCGGCGCACAGCCTCCATGATCTCGCTCTCGTCATCTTCAATAACCACGATTCGCTTCAAGCTCTGTTGGAGAGTAAGCATGCGTCCGTTAGGAGCTCTTGTATTGACTCACAATTCCCAATGAAAAGCACCATTTTGCCAGGTATGCCGAGTTCGTCTGGCAACGTCAATACCAACACCCCGAATGCTATATTCAATCACGATGGATGGCTAGAGAACATGCCACTCACATCAACGGTCTCTCACATAGTTAGCAGCCACGTTGTCAACTAGTCACGCAGCGTGGAGCTATATGTACCTTTCCGCCCAGTACCTCGTCCCCTATCATCAGGCCTGCGGCCGTGTGTATCGTGCGCGCGGTGCGTTCATCCGCAAGCGCCATCCTTGCAAGAGCCGACGGACGCCGAGTGGCCGGGGCGAGTGAAGAGGACGGTGCTGAGAGGTGTCTGGCTACTTGTGACAGTCGTGAGAACATCGAGGTTGCTACCTTACATGCAGGACCGTTGGGAGCCGTTGGGCGAGGCTGTGTGTTGAGCAGATTACTAGCGAGGCTACGAAGTACGTTGGATGGAGTATGTTTTATGCCAGTCCGTCTGCGCTCATGACGCAAAGAAGCCGAGGTGGGGGGCGCGTAGTTCCGAGTCCAGGCGTTTGGCGGGGCCGACAGCTGGCTCGCGACACCACAGCCAAGAGACCTTGCATACCAGTCTCTGACAGCTTCGCCATTGACCATCTCTTCCCGAGGATCCAGCCGAAGCTCCGTTACATCGAATACGACTGGTCTGGCATCAGTTCCGACGACGAAACCCAGTCCAGTATGGTGCGATTACTACTGCCCGCCCACCAGCTCCAGACGCCCCTGCTGACGTACCGCTTCAGGCGTCCGAGTCGAGGCTATTCACATTCTCTGGGGAGACCAAAGAGCACCTCCGAAAGTTCCGCCTGACGACCTCGCGGGCCAAGGAGCCCCAAGCAGTCATATGTGCGTCTCTCTCTGTTGTCCCGCTATGCGGCTGCCCAAGCCCGAGCTGACGAGCTATGCCCTCCGTCCAGACATGATCGATAAGAACACGCACGAGATCCGCCAGGACGAAGAAAAGACAACATACAAGTCCCTCGAGGAGATTGCAGATGACCTGCCCGACCACTCGCCGCGATATGTGCTGCTGAGCTACCCGCTTACACTGGTAAGGCTCCAGGGCTATTCTCATGTGCCTCCGGCTGACAATGGGGATGCTAGCCGGACGGTCGGATATCAGTGCCGTACGTGCTGCTCTACTACCTACCGATTACATGCAACGCCGAGATGCGAATGCTATACGCGAGCGCCAAGGAGCTGATGCGGAACACGAGCGAGGTCGGCAGGATTATCAACATAGAATCCGTGGAGGATCTGGAGGAGATTCCGGGCAAGCTGGGTTCGGAGTAATGCGAACGAGCGGGCGTGGCGGCGTACCAGGATACTTCTACAGTGGGGGTTGGGTGGCATCATGTCGCAAGTATACGTGAACTTGATGAATCAATCACTTCTTGGCATCAATCATGTCTATTCGTCTGGCAACACGTTCTGGGTATCAAGTCCCAGCTGGTCCGCCACCGCCTTCACTACGTTCCTAAACGCCAGACAAGCCGGGCTGTCCGGGAACGAGTCGAAGAAGCTCTCTCCAAAGTCGCACGCCATCCGAATCCTCGGGTCCAGCGGCACGGCGCCCAGGAACGGGATCCCCATCTCCTCCGCCAGCGCCCTGCCTCCTCCGGTGCTGGGCCGGAAGATCTGGCTCTCGCCTTTGCAGCTGGGGCACACGAAGCCGCTCATGTTCTCGGCCAGCCCCAGTACCCTGATGCCTGCCTTGCGGCAAAAGTCGATTTCTTTGCGGACGTCCAGGAGAGATACCTCTTGGGGCGTCGTGACGACGACGGCGCCGTCTATGCCGCTCTCTTTCAGGAACGAGTTGACGCTCAGGTGCTCGTCGCTGGTGCCCGGCGGCGTGTCCACCAGCAGAAAGTCGAGCTCACCCCATTCGACGTCCTTTAGGAACTGCTTGATCAGCCCGTTCTTCTTGGGCCCGCGCCAGATGACCGCGTCATCCCGGTTCGGCAACATGAACTGGATGCTCATGACGCCGAGGTTGTCCATGACCCAGACCGGCGACCACCCCGACGCGCTGATGTGGATCGTCTCGTCCTCAACGCCCATCATCTTGGGGATGCTCGGCCCGCAGATGTCCGTGTCCATGATGCCCACCGTGCTGTCCGGGTTCGTCGCAAAGGCGTGCGCCAGCAGCGACGTGAAGGTGCTCTTGCCCACGCCGCCCTTGCCGCTAAGCACGAGGATCTTGTGCTTGACGTTCTCGAGCCGCGCCGAGATGAGCGGGATGTCTGGGTCGGGGCCCTTGGGCGCAGACGCGCAGATGGCCTGGTTCGGGCAGCCGGCGCACGAGTCTGCTTGTCCCGCCTGCTGTGACTCGGGCCCGGGACAGTGCTCCGGCTCCGGCGCGACCAGTTGCGGCTTCTGCTTGACTGGGTTTGCGAGGACGTCAGCCACCGGCTCTGGCTCCTCGAGGGAGGGTGCCATCATCGCGGTCGATGCGCGCTTCAGGTTTTCGTCGGGTTTCTATGCGAGAGGCTGGATGTTGATGAAGAGATGCGAGTTTCGTTTCTCGGTGGCGATGTTGCTGGTTGCGGACCGGACGCTTAATAATGTCGTCCGCCTGTTCACGCGATGTGCCACACCAACCTGGCCAGCAACAAGCATACAGAGACAGGTAACTTGCGTCATACCCAGCCCGGACATACCGTAGCCATCAAAATAAAATAAAAAATGAAGAATGAAAAGATTGCCTACAGCCATGATACTGAAGAAATATCTACGCAAAGCGGTACAACATGTGGTGCAGGGTAGGAGGCAAACCAAGTCGCATGTCAGGAAGCACCCATGGCCTGTGGCTAAAAGCGAGAGCAATCCACGACATTGCCTCTTTCTTCGAAACAATCACATGGAAACACAAAACAATTGTTTAGTTCACTGCCAACCTAAAAAATTAAAAAAATCCTGCAGCCTGAGCAGTGAGCTCAGAGTGCAAAAGTAAAGGTTCCAGGGGGAGTCGAACCCTCGCTGGCGGAATCAGAATCCGCAGTCATAACCGTTAGACCATGGAACCGATTGAAGCGGGTGATCCGCTTCCCATGGGTGGCTATTAGAACCTCTCGCTACTTTGTATTATACGAGGTAGACACGAAAAGTGCGATTGGCCCTGGCGGGGCATAATCTTATCGCATTCACCCCACCTAAATTTTCTCTCGCTGCCCCGCGGAGTTACGACTGAGCGTGGCCCAAGACCCAAAGAGCTGGCTGGACTCTTTTCTCGTCGCAACCCGTCCGCCGCTGCCATCCCCGACACAACACAACCATGGCGGATGCTACGATAAAGAGCCTGAGGGAGAGCCTCTGCTCCGAAGAGACACCCCTTGCTGTTCGATTTCGGGCTCTCTTCTCGCTAAAGCACCTCGCGACCACGTCCGAGGACAGCTCCGCTATCGCCGCCGTCGAAGCCATTGCAGCTGGCTTCGCGTCGCCGTCGGCCCTGCTCAAGCACGAACTGGCATACTGCCTGGGGCAGACGGGAAAAGATGCCGCCGTAAAGCCGCTGCGCGACGTCCTGTCAGATTTGCAGGAGGATCCCATGTGCCGGCACGAGGCAGCTGAGGCACTGGGCGCGCTCGGAAAGGCCGACAATCTGGATCTACTGAAGCACTTCCGAGACCGCGAGGGCGAGGAGGTTGTCGTGACAGAGACCTGCGAGATTGCCATCGACCGGATAGAGTGGGAGAACTCCGAGGAGAGACTACAAGAGAAGTTGCGACAAAGGTGAGGACGGTCTATTTCAGTCATCATCGCCCCGCGCCTGAGGCTAACATGAATCAGCGACTTCGCTTCCATTGATCCCGCACCTCCCATGCCCGAATCCGAAAAGTCTGTCGACGACCTCGAGAAAACACTCATGGATGCGAAGCAGCCGCTATTCATGCGGTACCGCGCCATGTTCGCTCTGCGCGATCTCGCATCGCCGCCTGATTGCCCCACTGCTGTCCCGGCAGTCCTTGCTCTTGCCAAGGGCTTCCAGGACGAGTCGGCACTTTTCCGCCACGAGATCGCGTTTGTCTTCGGTCAACTGTCCCATCCTGCTTCTATTCCTGCTCTTACGGCTGCCCTGAGTGACGTGAACGAGGCGAGCATGGTTCGGCACGAGGCTGCGGAAGCTCTGGGTGGCTTGGGTGAGGAGGAGGGTGTAGAGGATGTCCTGAAGCGTTTCCTGGAGGACAAGGAGAAGGTCGTTCGTGAGAGCGTTATCGTGGCATTGGATATGGCAGAATATGAGAAGAGTGGTAATGCCGAGTATGCCCTGATCCCGGAAGCTGCAAGCGCTTCTGCATAAGCAACATAGTATAGATAAACTCCAAAAGCAGCAATCTTTTCAATTGTTTTCGTTCCACCTGAAGAGACGTCAGCCAGTGTCCTAGAGGTAAGCCGCGTCATGAAGACATACGAGAAACCGCATGGGCAGTTATATATGACCGTTGAGCCTTCGTCGGCGCTTCGCAGCTGCACCGCAGTGTACGTGACCTCCTCTCCGCCACACTTGGGGCATCGCTCCTGAGCGGCGGTCTCGGTCTGGATGTTGTGTCGTTCAACAGCCTGCACGTTGGACTGCAGCTTCTGTCGGAGCAAGGAAGGGAAATCGGAGGGTTTTGATTTGGTCAATATCGTTTTTGAACCCGTGTCTAACAGCGTCGAGGGTTAGCATCACTTCCATTTCACGACTGACACACGGCGAGCGCACCTCTGTTCCAGGCGCCGCAGCATTCGCATTGAAGAATGTTCTTCTCTGTTCCTTTCGTCGAAGGTAGGAGGTTTCCGCAGTCGGTGCAGAACACCATGGTACCGATTGCGGCCATCGTATGTGCTTGGTTTGGATTGAATTGGTATGGTTGTTAGCAGTCGAGAGCGAAGTCCGCAGCGCGCAAAGAAAATTGTCTGGGGAAGATTAGCCAGCTTGCTGGCTGGGACGGAAAAACTGATAAGGCAAGGCACGGATGTGTCACTTTCGGGAAAAGCTCTGATTGGTGGTGAGCCAGATGCATGGACCCACTCTGTCCTGCAGGTAGGTGCGCGCAAGGCTGTCGCCTGCCCGGTTGCTTGCTGAATCTACACATGGCCAGGCAGACGATGCTTTGAGCAACATTCTTTTCCAACGGCGCATCATTATCTCGACGCTGACAAGGAGACGAGAGCTCGATATTCGTCTCGAGTGCGCCGTGGCCCCGTGAACCCGGCAACGACTAGCCTGTTGTGCCGCGCCGAGCCTTCGATGCGACGAATCCGGCCAGCTCAGTTCCTGAGCCATGCCTGAAGCGTTGTGCTATTGTGAGGAGCGACAATATGGCGAACATGCAGCCACACAACGCGAATGGGCCTAGGAATGGGTTTGATGCCTTCCAGGACTCGACGCAGGTCCGCCACTCCATCTCGCGACCCTTCACGCTGCAAGAGTCCTTGCCATACTCGCCGCAGACGTCGACCGTGCCTTTCCTCCCAGGTTAGTAACCGCATCGCTTCGTGTTTGAATTCCCCAGCTTGGGACAAGTGTGCTGAATTGGCGCGCTAGATATCATACCAGACCCGAGTTTGGGATCGGGCTCGCCCGCCTTGCCCATCTCAGACCTATTTCCCCGAGACGAGTTCGACAAGGTGAACAACGAAGCAGCGAATCAACCACAAGGGTCAAGAAGCCTTAAGCAGACGACGGACTATGTGTTGCACGATTTGAAGCCGGCGCAGAGAACGCATTAGTACGTGAACCTTGTGCGCCAGCCCAAAGTGACAGGCGCTGACCCTCCTCAGCAAGTTTCCCGAGGTGCCCACGCGGCCGCCAAACTCGGCTTCCGGAAAAAGCCTTGCGCACGGCTTGTCTCCGTTGACCAGAAGTGTATATGACAGGGTGGGAAGCTTCTTCAAGTCGACGAAGGCCAATACCGCAAGCCCGAAGCTCGTGAATGGCGAGACGAACCGGCCTTCGAAAACGACCCGAGAATCTCCGTCACAAAGCGTAAACGCCTCATCGCAGGCATATAAGGGCTTGTCAGAGAACTACGAGGCGAGTAGGTCACCCTCGGTCAGGATAGAGGTGGCAATCCCCACGAAGAGGGCATTCGACCCATCCGCATACCTTGACGCTGCAGGATTGGACCCATTGCAGGGGCCCGGACCTGCAACTCTCCAGCAACAGCCGCCGACAGGATCTCAGCAGAAGAAGCCAGCAGGAACCCAGCTGCAGCCTTTGCAGAGCGGTACCTCGACGCCCGTGAAGCAGTCGCCCCCAACCAGCAAGAACGCAGCCTTCAGCATAGAGCTGCCAAAGGCTAACATTAAGAGGGACGAGTACGTTGAAATCGCGGACGCTCCAGATGCCCCACACAGTCTTTCTGCTCGAAGAAACGAACGTCAAAACCTCACCGACAGCCAGGGCGTCACCATTACGAGCCTCGACCAGCGCCAGCGGGGTGAGGCGGCCCTAGACGCCCTCGATACGCTGACGCGGACCGTCTTCGCAGCGGTAGGAAATGCTCTGGCAATGGCACCAGGGTCTGATCACGTTGTGAATTTGACCACTGATCAGGAGCCAGCCATGACTGCTGCGACACAACAGAAGATGCACGGGGCTATTCAGAAAGTGATTAGTCTGAGATGCTTCAATAACGTTCCTCTGGAGAATCTCCTCCAAATCATGAAGCTGAGCGAAGCCAGTCTGAAGCAGGTGGATGGCCTAGAAATTCGAGCCGACGAGAGCTGGGACGAAGGCGCAGTCGAGTCCTGGATTCAACAACTCTCAGAAATCGAGACAGCACTCAAGGCCGCGCGCACCTGCTTGCGCATCCTCTCAGGCGGCCGCGAAGACAAGCAGCTCTACTCTGAAGCGATTATTCACCGGTGTGTTGATCTCTTCAAAGGTGTGACCGAAGACTTGGTAATACCACTGGTGGAACTCCGCAACTCGGGCCCGACTGCGGGCCTCTTCAAGATGGTTCAGAAGCACAAGAAAGCCGTTTCTTCTGCTTTTGTCTGCTGCCAGAAACTGTTTGCACTGCTCGCCGAGCTAGTCACCAAAACCGAGCTGTCGGAAACGGTCATCAACACGCTGGAGTTCACTGCGTCTAAACTCATCTTCGTCGAAAACTCATATTTCGAAAGAGACTCGGCCATTGGAGTACAGAAATTTGATGGCATCCGTTCCGTCGCGATGGACATGCTCTGTCAGATTTTTCTGATCAAGCCTGAGCAGAGACAAGGCATCTTTGACGACATTTTGACCTCCCTCGAGAAGCTTCCAGTCGGAAAGCAAAGCTCCAGGCAGTTCAAGCTCTCCGATGGCGGTAGCATCCAGCCTGTCTCTGCGCTGATCATGCGGTTGGTTCAAGCAAGCTCTGGAAGAGCTGATATAAATAACGGAAGCGGCCGGGCCGCCATCCTCAGAGGAATGGACGACGACGAGGATGGCGAAGGGGATGATCTGGAGACATCGAAAAGGAGCCAAGCCGTGTCTGCCGTTACAAGCGAGGAACAGGGCGCCCAGCAACATGCCGTTGCAATCCAAGAACTGGAAGTGTCTGCGGCACCACTCAACGACTGGGCAAGTCGCAACGCGTCCTATGTTATCAATTTCATTGTCAAGCGGGCTATTGGCTCGACAAAGTCTGGAGATACGCCGTACCGAAATCTCTTGGACCTCTTTGTCGAGGATTTTACAACATGCCTCGACTCACCCGACTGGCCATCGGCCGAGCTCCTGCTTCGCCTCTTGATGGTCATGATGGTACAGCTATTCGAAGCTGGGAAAACTGCCGCGCCAGCGAAGAATATGGCTCTGGAGTTGCTGGGGACTATGAGTGCCGCAATTTCGCGCCTTCGATCACACGTGAAGAGGACGGCTAGTTCTTTCGAGGGGAACGATGCCGGCGAGCTTTCACAGTACCTTTCTGACCTGGCAACCCACGTCCTCGAACAAAAGAGCCAGCTTGAGCATATTGTTGCTTGGTCGGGACCTTACCGCGCCACGCTTGAATATCTGCAAGATCGCTGCTCCGAGGACCCGCATCTTTCGAGTGCAGTGTCGTTCCTGATCACAGACTGGGCGAGCAAGATCCACATTGGCTACGATAATATCCAAGAGGACGACAGCGAGCAAGACCAGGAACTTGGTCGTCTGGCTTATCGCCTCAGGATGATGATTGACGACAGAAAATGGCTTTCCAACGAGTACACCTTCATGGCGGTGACGGCAAGCCAGGCAAGATTTGCTTTTTCAATCATCCTATTGAGGTCTCCGCTCTGCGAATCATTCGGCAAGATTCTGAACATCCTATTGGGGTCCATGGCTAGCGACCAAGCAACTGTTCGAAGCAAGAGTCTAAAGAGCATCAACCAAGTCCTCGAGACAGATCCTTCAATCTTGGACGGCGACTCAACCGTGATTCAACTGATACTTGACTGCTCCAGCGACTCCTCAACGCAGGTGAGAGACTCGGCTCTCGGCCTCTTAGGCAGTTGCATTGGGATGCGACCGGCTCTGGAACCGTCTTTGACGCCGAGAATCATCGAGCGATTCCAGGACGCTGGCGTTGGGGTGCGGAAGAGGGCTATGAGACTCGCTCGCGACATTTATCTTCGCAATCGAAGCAAGGCGTTGCGAAGTGCTATAGCCAATGGACTGCTTCGTCGTGTCCAAGATCCAGACGAGGGAGTACGAGATCTTGCGAGGCAAATGATTGAGGAAATTTGGTTCGCCCCCTTCTATTCCAACGAGAACACAGCCGCTTTCGAAACCTCCCTCACGGAACATGTGGCGCTCATCATCCAGACGGTGAAGACGGGGGCCGTTACCGAAATCCTCGACAAAGTATTCCAGACGATCCTCAGGCCCCATAATAGGTCTCTGGAAGGGCCGTTCTCAGTCTGTTCAAGGCTGGTTGGGATTATGTTTGGGCTCATTGATAACCCCGATTCCGAAGACACGACAGTCCCTTCTGGGCGCGATGCGTTGCAAGTGCTTACCATATTCGCCAAGGCTGACCCGAAGCTCTTCAATTTTGAGCAGATCCGGCTACTCAAGCCACAGCTGGCGAGCTTCACCGGTCGCGATGAACTGGCTGCGTTCCGAGCAGTGACTGTCATTTACAAACGAGTGCTCCCGCAGCTACCAAGCGTCCATTCAGAGTTTCTCGCCGAGATCCGCCTGCAACTTCTCAAGGGCATCGGCAAAATCTCATCTCGCGGAGCGTTGGACGACTTAATCGCTTGCGCCCATGTCGTCTGCGAACTGCTCAAAGATTTTAACCCACTGGCGAACCTGGTAGCGTCAAGTCTCATGGGCATCCAGAAGCTGGGAAAAGCGCCACTGGACAACAAGAGACTCAACCATCTCTGTGCCTATGCGCTCATCGTGGGCAGTGTCGGAAAGCATTGTGACCTGGACCAGCAGCTGCAAACGTTCAAGGACAGGTTTCCTCGATGGCAGGGGGACTCGGTTCCCCGGCTGATAGTCGACATCCTTTCGCCATTTGCCTTGCCACAGCAGTCGCTGGAAGCTCGAAAAGCGGCAATCGAAGCGATTGGACTAGTTTGCCAGTCATGGCCGCGCAACTACGTCCTGGCCAAAGTCTACACTGCCTTTCAGCAGGTGTTTCAGGATCGGGTGCCGATGCTGGAGACGATGATCCTCAGGTCGTTCAAAGAGTTTCTCATGACAGAGGAAAAGCGGTCCGAGGCTGGAGCTGAAGCTAGCTCTGCTGGGGACAAGAAGAAGGAACTGACGGTGATGGGTGGAACAAACTTTGACGACGTTGCAAGCGCCACCACACAGCGATTCTTGAAAGACATCACACGGATCGCATTGGGGAGCCAAGACGAGCATGCCTTCTTGGCCATGGAAGTTTTGGGCAGTATTAACCGGCAAGGCTTGACCCATCCCAAGGAAACTGGTGTGACGCTGATCACGCTGGAGACGTCGGCCAACCGGAAGATTGCAGAGCTCGCCTTTCTGGAACACAGAGCCCTCCACGAAAAACACGAGACGGTCCTGGAGAGAGAGTATGTCAAGGCTGTGCAGTCAGCATACAACTACCAGCGCGACATTGTGAAGGATTCGCACGGGGCAACGGTCGACCCGTTCCTGCCCAAGCTGCATCTGTTGATGGAGGTCCTCAAGATCAGCAAGATGAAGAGCCGACAACGCTTCGTGGAGAAGCTGTGTGGTCAAGTGGACTTTGACCTAGGCAAGTTGGACGCCATGGGAGAGGTTCCGCCGCATGTCGATTTCTCGCGGTTCATCATCGAGAATGTGGCTTTCTTCGAGTACCAGACGGTGGGCGAACTGCAAAAAGCAGTGAATACCATGGAAAAGATTGTCACCAGCACGGGGGCAACCGTTGCACAGGCCATTGAGTCGGAAGTGTTCAACGTTCGGATGGACGTCGACGAACTAGACCACACCCAAGCGCCGGCTACCAGAGACCCGGCGGCGGCAGTGCCGATGGAAGGGCTGGCCGCAGACGGGCAACCCGAGCAACCCGAGGCACCGCCTGCGATGACGCTGTCGGTTGAGCCACGACGACTACGTCAGCTGACGGCGGCGTCGATGATTCTGCTATCCTTGTGGGAGGCGCGAACCCACCTCCGAAGGTTGTACGGCATGGGAACGAGCCGCCACGACAGCAAGGCCAAAGCGCTGGCCAAGGACCTCAACAAGGTGCCGACAAAGGTGCAAGGTGTGCACGGGGAAAAGTTCTGGGATGAAATCGCGGCTCACATGAGCGGGCTGGAGACGGAGGAGAGGATGGCGCAGACGTGCAAGGCGTTTGTGGAGCTCATGAACGTCGACAAGGAGTTCAAGGTGGCCCACGACGACGACGAGATGGGCGTCGACGCGCCTGGCACGGCGAGCGAGGGCGACGACGACGACGGCGCGGACCGGGGCCGGAAGCGGAAAGGCGGTGCTACGCTGGGTGGTCGCAAGAAGCGTGCGCGGTCCAGCTCACAGCCGCGAAAACGGGGACGGCCACGCAAACAAAGCACGGAGGCGAGCGAAGACGCGGAGCTGGACGGGGATTGGATCTAGATGCCAGGAGGATCTCACTATGTTTCGGCCGGGGGAACGGGCGAGGGCACGGGCGTGGGGTTTACAACACGGAATTACGAACGAGATGATGGCAAGCGGCAATCGGGTAAGGGGCGTTTGAAGCTTGTTTTTGGGAGACCGGGGGCGCATTCGATGATACCTGAGCTCTGCTGCGCGCTGCTAGCTGCCGGCTAGGGATATTTAGACGTTTACAGTCGGTACTTGGTACAGAGTACAAGCAAAATATGGTGTTCTGCATACGGAGCCAGGTCTGTGAGACGCAGGTGCATGCGGCAGTACTCGTACAGGTAGCACAGAGATCTGGCCATCCGGCAGGGTGACGTCAGGGGCCGTCGATAGCGGCGTCGTGGGACGCGAGCAACGGCGTTGGTTGGCGAGCCACGGTTGGACGGAGACAGCGAGCGTCGGAGACGGTTGGACATGGAGTTTGTGGGTGTCTGATGATGCCAAGGCGGAATCAAGGCCAAGCGATTGCCCAGACGGAAGCGCGGGTATCGGGGCTGGGCGTGGGCGTGGGAGATCCAATCAGGAGCAGGGCAATGTTTGCAAGGGGAAATGCGCAGAGCTTGTACCACGGGGCAACCCTGCACGTACCAGACAGAGCCTTTGTTTGCGGCGTGTTGTTTGCTGGGCGGTTGGAGGCAGGTATTTGTTGGGCAGCGCGCGCTCTGCCGTGGCCGTGGCTGATTGGAATGAGCGAGGGCACGCGGAGATGCGCTGGTCGCTGAATCAGTGACGGTGACGGAGGCTGCCCAACTCGTTTGGCGGCTAAGCCTAAGACCTAACCACGAAGTAGTCCTGCGAGGAAGGGTAATTAGCACGGTAGCAGAAACAGGGCGGATGGCTCTCCTTGCGCTCAGGCACCTGCCATGTCCCCTTTCGCCATTCAAGTCGGGTCTTTTCCCCTTCTTCACCCCAATGCTTTGAGCGTCTTCGCACTCGACACCATCCCTCGGACGCAGCCTTCTGCTCCCGTCACCGACCGACTGTTGCATATCAGCGACGTCTCGGCCCAGGCGGCACCTGAGTCTACCCAAGGTGCGTCACGTCGCCGCCGCGGGCGTCCCCTGTCACCGCCGTGAGAGCGAAGCGGCGCACGGAGGCGAACAGCGCGCGCGCAGGCACCGGAGCCGAGTCGTGTTCCAAGTCTGACGGCGAAGCAGGAGCAGAAGCCGAAGCCGAAGCCGTTCGACCGTTCGAGTTGGCGGACCCGATACCCACACCTGGCGCACACCTGGCGCACACCTGGCGGGACACACCATATTAGTAGGGGGTCACCGGTTCGTCGCTCCAAAACGCAGAGGGACTTTCCACCATCGCCAAGAAGCAACGGCACCGGGGTCCGATCGCTTGGCCTGCTGCATCTGCGCATCTGCCGTGTCACAGGTGTCCTCTGTCGAGCCGGACAAAGCGCGCACGCCACGGGCCGGCCAAGGGCGCAACCGCCGCGGCACACAAAACACCACGGCACCTGTCGCCATCATGTCCACCTGTGAGTCTCTGCCGCCGGCTGCTTCTTTCTCCCACCTGCGCCCGTTGCTTTGTCGTCGTCGCCAGTGTGGCTCGGGTCGTGCCGCGTTGTTTGCCAGAACACGGTCAGCACCCCATTCGTTCCCAGCGCGGTCACGACAGCCTCTAGCCGGCACAGCCCCAGCACCGTTTCTGCGGGACAAACAGCAGCGGACGATCGATGGGTATAATTGCTTGATCCATGGTGCCCATCTCTCCTCGGCGGCTTCTGCATTGCTAGTCTCCACCAGTCCCTGAACCGGCCCCTACACCTCCATCTCCGCCCTCTGCTTCTCGTCGAACTGATTCACGCACCTCATTCTCCTCCTCCCCTCCTGCTTCCCCTCCTCCTCCGCCGCCGCCGTTCCCGACGACTACTTAACCGCGCTGCGACTCCCACGCTCCGCCCACGCCCTTGGGGGCGTTCATACCTGCATGCGCTAACATGACGCGCGATTCGATGGCAGTCAACCACTTCAGAAACAAGCGCCAGGCGCACGCAGTCAGCCGCTCCAGCTCCGAGGCCTGGAACCCATTCCGACATGTCGCCTGGAGCAATGCGAGCGGCCGCGCAGAGACGTGGGACGGCAATCGCCTGGAGGAGCAGCCCGAGGGCGCGCTGCTGACCCATTCCGCCACGGCCCCGACCACCAGCACCGGCATGCCCGGTGGTGCCGTGGCCAGCGGCCTGGGCAAGGACAGGGACGTGGATGGGTCCACGACGGCCGGCAGCAAGGGAAACAGCAGCGAGGAGAGGGCGACCTCGCGGTCCATCGACGGCGAGAGCGCTGGCCTGCGTAACCGGAAGCCCGACGATGAGGCCGCGAGGCAAGACGCCGCCGCCGCCGGCCCCGCAGACGCAGAAGCCGAAGACGACACCAGCAACAACAAGAAGAAGAACGACAGCACCTTCTTCCGCCACGTCGAGCCCAAGGAGCCTTTCACCGTCGCCAACCAGCTGCAGAGGACCTTTCTCAACTCGTGGATCAACATCCTCCTCCTCGCCGCCCCCGTCGGCTTCGTCCTCAACTACGTCCACTCGGTCAGCCGCGTCGCCGTCTTCGTCGTAAACTTCATCGCCATCATCCCCCTCGCCGCCATGCTGAGCTTCGCCACCGAGGAAATCGCCCTGCGCACGGGAGAGACGCTCGGCGGCCTGCTCAACGCCACCTTTGGCAACGCCGTCGAGCTCATCGTCGCCATCATTGCCCTGCTCGCGGACAAGGTCTCCATCGTCAAGACGTCCCTCATCGGCTCCATCCTCTCCAACCTGCTCCTCGTCATGGGCTGCTGCTTCTTTTTCGGCGGCCTGCGGCGCCAGGAGCAGTTCTTCAACACCACCGTCGCCCAGACCGCCGCGTCGCTGCTCGCCCTCGCCGCCGCCTCCGTCATCGTGCCCACCGTGTTCGACTCTGCCCAGGACACCGGCCCCGACAGGGTCGCCGCCCTGTCCCGCGGCACCGCCGTCATCCTGCTGATCGTCTACGCCGCCTACTTGTTCTTCCAGCTCAAGACCCACCAGACCGTCTTCAACGCGGAGAGCCAAAAGGTCCCCGCGAAGCCCTGGAACAACGGCGGCCTCGGCGCCGGCGCCATCAGGCAGGGCCTTGCCATGCCCGGATCCCTCATGAGCCACGGCATGCCCGACCAGAACGAGCATGAGCGCCTGTCCAAGATGCTCATGAGCCCGCCGCGCCTCAACAAGGACGGCGACGTCATCGAGGACGACGAGGACGAGGAGCCGCAGCTGCACTTCCTGGTCGCGCTGGGCACGCTGGCTGGATCCACCGTCATCATCGCCTTTCTCGCCGAGTTCATGGTCGACTCCATCGACGCCGTCACCAAGGACGGCCGCCTGTCCATCGAGTTCGTCGGCCTCATCCTCCTGCCCATTGTCGGAAACGCCGCTGAGCACGCCACCGCCGTCACCGTCGCCATCAAGGACAAGATGGACCTCGCCATCGGCGTCGCCGTGGGCTCCAGCATGCAGGTCGCCCTGTTCCTCATCCCCCTGCTCGTCGTCATCGGCTGGGGCAGGGGCATGGACGACATGAACCTGAGCTTCGACAACTTCCAGGTCGCCGTCATGTTTGTCGCCGTCCTCTTGACGAATTACCTCATTGGCGACGGCAAGAGCCACTGGCTCGAGGGCTTCCTGCTGATATGCCTCTACGCCATCATTGCCGTGTGCTCATTCTGTGCGTACACCCTTCGTGACGCTCGCATGCTCTTCTCCGCGATTGCTGACCTGTTTTGCAGACTACCCGGACGCCGCCACCGGCGAGAAGCAGAGCGGAGCCTCATGACACCCCCCCCC